>RJWM01037801.1:0-17193 GCA_004363535.1 Dasyprocta punctata | reverse complement strand
TTCTTCCTTTAACTTGTGGGCACTGGGTATTTGTTTCAGCAGTGAAAGAAGTAACTAGAATAGATGGAAATGAAACTAGCTTCCCTTTAGAATAAGGAGCAACTCTTATCCACATGTTTGACTCAAGATGCTTTTGGCAGGGAACAAACACACATTGGGGGATGAGATGATTGACTTTCATCCTGCTGAGGTTGTTTCTGAGTGTCCTCATGAGGACAGGATCAGCTTACCTGGAAGGACAGGAAGAACACAGGTGACAGACAGACAGTCATTTTCACCACTTCCTTCATCTTCCAAAGATTCTGGGTTTTAAGAAGCCACCTCTGACCTCCCTGGAATATCTGGACCTCTTGCTTTCCTTGTTTTTATATAGCAGGCACTTATTATATGCCAATAGAATGTGTAGTATTAGGGACAACAGAAAGATGGAAGAGACAAAGGCTGCCCTCAGAGCCATTTGTGGTTTAGCAGATGAGATAGATACATTCATAAATGACAGAGAAGCTGTTAACCTCCTGCATCTAGAAGCTGACAACCTTGGTTCAAATTCCAGCTGTCATTTACTACACTGTTACTTGACTGCTCATATTTTCAGGTTTGAGTCATGAGAAAATGAAGTGCTATATAAAGAGAAAGAAAAGGAAGCAAAGAGAAAGAGAAAATGAGAGAGAGAGAGAAAAGTATCATGGCCAAGAACATAAATGTGACAAATAGTAGCCTGATCCATGGGGCTGTTCAGACCCACACCCGTGCCCCCAGTCTCAGGGACACTCACAGAGACGGGCCCTGCAGCCAGGGAGACCTGCCGAGTGAGGAAAGGACGTGGTGGCCTGTTGTTTCCATGCTTGATTGGGAGCCGTCCCCTTCTGCCCTCCGCACACCCCACCTCAGCCTGCTGAGGGTGGTAGCAGAGAGAAAGTAACTCTGCCATGCAGTTGCTGACATCCTCCAGGGTGGAAAAGCTCCGATGACTTCAAAGAGCAGAGGAAGAAGCTTTTGTGTTTCATGACTATGTTTAATTTTTGATGCGAAGGATAATTAATGCAGAAAATGCAGCCCAATTGTGTAAATTAATTTGAAGGTAATTCCTAGACTGTCCACGTGCCAACCTCTTCCAGGACTGCTGCTCCCTGTGGCAAACTCCAGCCTCAAGGTGTGCCTCCTGGGAGCAGGGGGGCACTCAGGATGCCCACATCACCAGGGTACCCAGTAACGGAAGGAGCTGTGACCCTGCAAGGGTGTCATTGGTTTGCATCTGTCCCAAAGCACTCCACATCACTCTGACCAGTCCCATGGGGGACCACCATTTGGTGCAGAGTTGGTAAACTTTATGTGTGCATTCATTCATTCTTTCTTTCTTTCATTCAGTGCTTCTAGAGTGCTTATTGTATGTACTGGGGACATGGTAGTAAGGAAAATAGATATGGGGTCTAAGCTCATCAGGTTTCTGGTTTAGATGCGGAGGCAGATATTAGCAAAGTTTCCTCACTTGTGAGTATGCCCCTACGGAGATCAACAACAGAGGACGAGACAGCAAAATGTGCACTGTGAGGTTGGAAGAAAGGCACCTGCGCTGGACTTGGGCTCAGGAAAGTCGTCTTGGCAAGGTGACTCTGTAGCAGAGATGGAGAAGAGGATAGAGAATTAGCTAGGTGAGGCAGCAGCAGCAGCACAAGCAAAGGACCCGTGATAGGTTTGAGAAAGGGCTCTTCACACGGTGGGACAGTTCGTGTAGTTCCCCTATGGCAGGGGACTGACTGGGAGCTGAAACCCAGCCTGCTGTGCACTCTCTAAGCTATGGGCCCAGGGCTCAGGGCACAGAGTCATGTCTGCCCGGCAGAAATGTGGCTACATTTTTACTAAAGCTTTAGCCTGAGTGAGGAACCGAGACACCAATGTGGCAGAGGACATAGAGGCAGAAGAGGGGTACAACGTAAGGCTGTGGAGGGGCACAGGGTCTAAGGACTCACACAGGGTCTAAGGACAGAAGGGAGTGCCCTGCCAGAAGTGGGAGGGGTGGAAAAACTCTTAATTCATGGAATCTGGAATTTGGAAAGGGAATCTGCAGATGTGATTAAGGAGTGTGACGGGAGATTTTTTTATGCAGGGGCTCTAAAAGCCACCACGAGTGACCTATCAGGAAAAGGCAGAGGGAGACTTTACACACAGAGAAGAAAAGGTGATGTGACCTCAGAGGCAGAGACCAGATCAAGGCAACCACAAGTCAAAGAATTCTGGCAAGCAGACATGGTGGCACATACCTGTAATCTCAGCTACTCAGGAGGCTGAGGCAGGAGGATTCAAAGATCATGGCCAGTGTGGACAACCTAGTGAGGTTCTATTTGAAAACAAAATAATGAAAAGGAACAGGAATGTAGCTGGGCTCAACCTCCAATGCTGGGGAAAGAATGCTGGAAACCACCAAGCTAGACAAGGCCAGGATGACCCCTCCCTGGAAACTCTGGAAGGATTGTGACCCTGCCCACAGCTTGATCTTTGAAGTCAGTGCAGTTGATCTCACACTTCCAGCCTCCAGCACTTGACAAATTTCTGTGGCTAAGTTAGTTACAGCCACAAGGAGATGAACACAATCAGGTCTGCATCCTGAAAAGATCACCCGGGCTGTGCCATTGCGGTGACAGTGGCCTGAGGAAGACACCAGTGGGGAGGTGCTGGAGCCCGTGCCAGGACAGAGGCTGTGCTTGGCAGAGGTGGAAGTCAGGAGAAGCGGAGAAGTGTACAGACTGGCTAAATGTTTATTTGGGGCAGAGATCTCAGCAGGATAGATGGCAGGGTTGGATCTGGGGTGTCAGAACGGAACTGAGCAGGCCGACCTGAGTCTTTGGTTAGCAGATCGAGTCACTGATGAGTCCCTTCTCGGAGTCTGCGCACAGAATCCAGGAGCACACAAATGAGAGGCAGCACCGTGCTCATGCCTGTCATCTTAGCACTCTGGGGGTGCTGGGCAGGAGGGTCACAAGTTCAAGCACAGCCCAAGAACTTAACAAGACCCTGTCTCAAAATTTTAAAATACAATAATAAAGAAGGGTGGGGAGGTAGCTGGATGCAGAGACCCTGAATTCAATCTCCAGTACTAGAAAGAAGGAGGAGGAGGAGGAGGAGGAGGAGGAGGAGGAGGAGGAGAAGGAGAGAAGGAAAAAGAGGAGGAAGAGGAAGAGGAAGAGGAGGAGGAGGAAGAGGAAGAGGAGAAGAAGGAGAAGGAAAAGGAGAAGGAGAAGGAGAGAAGGAAAAAGAGGAGGAGGAGGAGGAAGTAGTATTCTGGAATCAGGCATGAAGCAACTCAGCACCTTACTCTGTGACTCACAAGCTCTGTGACCTTGACCAATGGGCTCTGTTGCTTGCGGCAGCAGTTTCCTTGAGTATGAAAGGAGGGGACACTAGTCGCCAAGTTACTGGGTAATTGAGGGAATTAAAAGACTATTACATTAGGAGGATTTAAAACTGTGCCTGGCCCATAGTAAGTGCTCAGCTTTGTGTTGTTTTCCAAGAGACTGTGATTTCTGGGCTAACGGGAGGGTTGGTCAGATAAAGCATTGATGCCACCACTGGCAGCAGGGGTCACTTTGCAGCTTCAGCTTCTGTGGAACAGAGCATTTGACCTCTGCATTATGCTGCAAGAGCCAGGAGAGGTGCAGTCTCAGCTGTGGAGGTGGCTAAATACAGACTGGACCCATCAATCTCAAATGACACTGACACTCCTAGAAAGCTGGAGAGGACGTGGGACTTCTCTGCACACACCCTCAGGGGAACACAGCTCGATGACCACGTAAGTTGGGCCACTGTGGAGTGCTCTTTTGGTTCATTCATTCATTCATTCATTCATTCTCTTTCTTTTTACATAGAACAATCCCTTTAGGAGAATGATCCCTGCCTCCCAAGAACCTACCATGTTGGGTCAGGGAGGATCCAACCAGAAGACACCTACCTGCCTTCCTGGTGAGCGGTGCGAGTGGTGTGGACTCCAGGAAGAGAAAGATCAGCGCCTCCCATGTGCCTACCAGTGGCGCGGGATGAGAATCAACACCCCACCCACCTACTCTGTAGGCAATCTGCTGGTTCGGAGGATCGACTAAGTTGATAGCAACTATGGTACAGAAAGCAACTAAATGCTTGTATTGTTTGGTTGATTTTGCAGGCCTGGGGCTGGCAGCTGAGCATCTCTTGGGAGGATGACAGTATGCAATGTAGCAGATATGGGGGATTCCCTTCTGTCTTGTCTTTGAGGCCCAATATTGTTCTCACTGTTTTGCTTTATTCTGATTAATTGTTTTGCTTTATTCAATATTCTGTTTTGATTGGTTTTATTCTGTTCTGTTTTTGGTTTGATTTTGCTATACCTGGTGGAATGGACAACTATTGTGAAGATAATGATATACTATAGTAGCTATTGTTTTCCTAGTATCTTGCTTTGAAGTTCTGTACCAGTTCTACTGCTTTGTTTTGATTGACTTTGTTCTGTTATGTCTTATTGGATTTTACTATCTTTAGAATAAAATTTAAAAAAAAAAAAAGAACAATCCCTCTAAATGGAAGGTGGATCTGATCACAACCGCCTGCAGCTCCACTTAGGGTAGAGCCAGTGTTCACAATGCCTTTGGCGCCCTGCAGCCCCCACCTTCACCTCCCAGGCTCCCGTGCTCGCTCTGCTCCAACCACACTGACCTGGGTACTTGCCCTCAAAAAATCCTAGAGAGGATCCCAGCCCAGGGCTAGCACTTACTGTGCACTGTGCCTAAAACATCGTTCTCCAAACACCCCCATGACTCCCCCTTTGATTCCCTCAGGTCTGCTCACGTGCTTCTCTGCAGGGCAGCTCTTCTCTGGCCACCCCACTTAGTCACAGCCTCTGTCCCTCCACCCCCATTCCCTTCTTTACTATTCTCTATAAATTCCATAACTCTCTAATTGACTCTGAACATTAGTTTGTCTATATCGCCATCTGGGTGGAGAGTTTTGTCTATGTTATTCCTACACATCCTTCACTATGGCTAGAACAGTATCCAGGACATCACTGAAATGAGCACATTTACTGAGCACCTATTTATGCCAGGCACTTAGGAGTGGGGATGGAGCGCAAGAAGGAGCAACCAGAGGTCACTTTTCCCTCTGGGGCGTGACTGGAACTCTCCTGCAGTTCAGTGAGCCAGGCTGTGGGGTCCAGGAAGAGCCTGGGCTCTGGGTGTCAGCCCTGCACCCAAGCCTGGTGTGGGCATCACTGGGCCACCAGTAGCAGCCGTAAACAGGGAGCCACCTTGTTTTCCAGGCATCGCATTACGCGCCTCCCCCCAGTTCTCATGTACCCCTCGGGAAGTCAGAAGAGGCCCTCCAGTAGCAACAGGTAACCTCTCAGCCTCCAGGATGGGGGCCCAGGGTTAAATTTATTTTTATTTAGTAAATTCTTTTTTAAATTTTTTATTTAATCTTATTTATTTATTTATTTAGTGCTACTGGAATTGACCCCAAGGTCTATACATCCCCAACCCTTTTTCAATGTTCTAATTTTTATTTTGGGTCAGTGTCTCACTAAGTCTCCAAGCTGTTCAGGATAGGCTCAGGTCATACATGAATTTGTGATCCTCCTGTCTCAGCTTCTCAGGGTGTTACAATTAAAAGCATGCATCACTGTGCCCAGCTAAGTATCTAACACTTCTGGCAGGGTTTATAATATACCTTTAAAGTCAGAATGTCCTGCACAGTCAAACACCTAATGCTGGCAATCTCATATTACCTGCATTTAGAGAACCAGGAATAGAGAAATCTGAGACCTATTTGGGTCGCACAGCCCACAGTTGGCAAGGGTCTCTACCCTCGCCTGAAGACCTTGCTTACAGAACGCCCAGTCACAGATCCCTTGTCTCATGGATTTGGTGAGTTTCAAACCAAGAACCCCATGACCACCTTTGAGTGAGGTGTGTTATGACCCAGAAGACATGCCGCATTCCCAGAAAGTGTCCAGAGCAGCAAGCCTCCAAGAACACACAGCTCCTATTAAGGCAATAGATTAACCCAATTACTGAAAGCCGAAATGCCCGATGCAGAATAGCATCACTCCCTATTATGTACTCGCACCTTCTGATGGCAATCAGCCCACTGCGCTTAGCCTGGGACCATTTCACAGTCAAGCAATTCCTGTTCTGCTCCAAGGGGGCTGAGCTGGTGGGGAATGGCAGGTATTCTTTGCTTAGCACCGAGGCCAGGTGCATCCAGGCGACCCCAAGATGCAGGGCGGGAAGCAGTACCACCAGAGGGCACTGCAAGCACCATTATTGATTTACAGACAATATGGAACATGCCCAGCACTCTCCTCCAGAGTAATTATCAGTGGTACGATGTCATAATTCTCTTGGACAATGGTAGTAGCTTTGCTTTCTTGAGATTTAAAACAATGTAATGCCATTCCATTAGATCACTGACTCACAGCCTGGATTCCTATCTGAGTTACCTGGAGGGCTCTGAAAAATGCTGACACCTAGGTCCCGACTTGGTTGGTCTGGGACAGGATCCAATCAATGGGAACTTGTAAAAGACATAGACACGATTTCTTTTGGGTCTCAAATTGGGCCTGGGGTCTGCATTCCTAGAGCGTTCCACAGAGACACAGGTGCTGCTGCCCGGGAAGCACACTTCCCCGACCACTGCAGCAGATCTGTGGTCTGAAACAGGGCACGTGTGGAAGTGTTGGGGGACATTTTAGATGACACGGTGGCTGGAGGATGAGAGAAGAACTCCACAGATGCTGCGCGGCTTCCGACCATGATGGGCCACACCACCACCTCCACCCCACAAAGAGGCCACTGGGCTTGTCCTGCCACAGGCCCAGAGGACCCTTTGACACCCCCACCCCCACCCCCACCCTGATCACTCGCCCTCAAGGTCTTTAAAATGTTTTCCCTGCTGAATCCCCCAACCCCATGCAGCTACCCCCACTCTGCCCACAGAGTCCCCTGAGCAGGTCGCTGTCACACGCAAGCCACATTGGTTGCCTGTGAACACTTCTGTCTTGCCCAGAAGTCTGTGGGCTCCACAAGGGCTTTGTACAATACTCAGGAGAGGCAGCCACAAGGGCCAACACCCAGCCCACACCTGCTGACAGCCCTGGGGCAGCCCCGCTCAGCTCACTGCCGTACTCCCGTGCTGGGGACAGTGCCCGCCCGGGTCCCAGAGGTCTGGCTCAGGGTAGGCAGTCAGCCAATCCTCTCTTGCATTAAATGAGCTGAATGTCTGGTCTCCCTGCTCAGAGACTCCCCCACTCCACCCAGTTCTCTCTCCCGGGCAGGCTGTGGGCGGTGGGCATGGGAAGGCCTGCCTTTACACTCACCCACCGTGCTGAACACCGTGCAGCAGAAAAACAGCGCGCTCAGGAAGGTCCATTCTTCTGCCTTCTGGGTCAACCACTCGGGCTTCACCTTCTGTAGAAGGTTCATCACTTCCTGTTTTTCATCTTCCAGAGCTGGAGAAAGAGGCCAGGGTGAGGCGGAGGCTCTGCCCATCGTGACAGTTCCTCCCAGGCTGAGGGGATGGGATGGGGTTTTCCCTAGGACCAGAAGTTAGCCACGCCGGGGACCCCATCAACACCAGTGCTTTAAAACATCTCTGCCACTCAGCCCCTGTCCCTGCTCCCTGTGCAGATGGGGAGGCCTGGCAGCCCCGTGAGAAGCCCTAACGCATGGCCCTGCCGGCACCCCCAGCTCAGCCACAGCATTGCTGCCTGGCCTCTGGGGTTCCCGTCACTTTGAGAACTGCTGCTGCTTTCACCTTTCAGAGAGGGATGAAAACTTCTCTGTCTCCCTCATGAGATTCCTAGGAATAGAAAGCAAAAGGGCTTTCAGGAAATGTAAGCTGCAAAATGGATGCAGATCATACCCGCTCCTGGAGGGCGTTTAACCTTCGGGATGTGGTGATCATACCAGGTCCCTAGCGCCAGCTCCTGGGGCTGCCTCTTCCAGGCTGGTGCGGCTTCCAAGGCATTGACCCCAGGCTGAGAGGGCAGAGAGGTTTTCCAGAGAGGTTCCCAAGTGCTTCTGCTGCCCTGGCTTGCCCATCCCAAAAGCTGCCTGCCAGGCCCTGGCATGGCCAGAGAAAGATGGCACCCCGTCTGTCACACATGGAAAGTCACCACTCCCTTGAATGACCAGCCTAAGAGTCCATTCCAGGCTCCACCTTGATCCTGGCTGGTGCCTGGAGCCGCGAACAAGAGGCTGCTCACCCAACCTCAGCTTCTCTGTCTAGCAGGCATGATGTGGTAGCAAAGGACTCAGACTCTGGAGTCCAGATGCCTTGGGTTGAATCCCTGGGTCTCTTTTTCTAGTTCGTGAGTGTGGGCAAGTTACTTAATCACCCTGTGCCTCAGTTTCCAAATCAAAAAAAAAAAGGGGGGGGGACAATTTATACCCAGTGTATAGTGTTCTTGGGAAGATTAAATGGGATACTATGTGGAAAGAGTTTGGCCCAGGGTACATAATTAAATAGTACTTACAAATCATGTTAATCTTCAACAAAAGTCAGTACAAAATGGAGTTGGACTAGCTCGGTGTTCTCGTACCCTTCTGTACATTGAAATCACCCAACAAAATGAAGGTTTCCAGGCTACCATAGAGGTTTTAACAAAGTGGGTCTGGGAAGAGCCCGGGAAAGTGTATTTTAGACAAACTCCCTGTATAATTGTGAAGTGTGGGCTGGTGTGGAGAGCTTTGAATATGCTGGGAGGTCAAGCTTCCTAGCAGTGGCTATGGCACCTCCCAACTGTCTGTCCAGCAAAGGGACACAGTCCATCCTCCCCCAAAGGGACATGCAACCTCCCTGGACCCACCCTGAGGTGGCCCCAGCTGAAACAATCAGCTCGGGGCAAGGCCCAGCCTGGGGAGGAGATCGAGCAGGTGGCTGAGCCTGGCCACATCAGGGAGGGAGGGACAGACTCCCAGCACCTGTCCCTTCCCTGGTTTGAAAGCCTGTTTGTCCTTTATCTTTTATTTATGTACTCTCAATGTCTGTTGCTCCATTGAACACATCTTTGCAAACTTCCTTTGGTAGAAGCACATGACTAAATACAAATGTACCGCAATAAGGACAACTGTAAGGTGCCTTCTGTTGTCCAGGGGCTTTATGTCCTGTATCTTCTCTGCTTCCCACAAAGGCCTGAACTGTGGGTGGTCCCCTTCGCTACAGGAGAGGAACCACACAACCAGGTGAGAGAGCAACTTGCACCAGACGCTGCCCCTGAATTCATCTCCCAGCCCTTTCCCTGCCTCTCAGTAGACCAAGTCTTTGAAATAACAAGCAGATAGCCAGAGGCAGGCTATCTGCACACTGAATCTTGGGTCAGGCAGACACCCACATTGTGAGGAGCGGCCTGGGAAGCTGCAGGGTCCTATCTCCCTCACTTGGTTCAGTCCTCAATATCTCCAGCCATCCGTCTTCCCCAGAGCCTGCCTGCAAGGTGGGGAAGGGCTGGGAGACGACAAGGCAAAGGAAAGGAGCTGACCTTTCAGAGGATCCCAGGCTTCATGTTCTTCCTGTGTTCTCCACAGTACTCTTGAGAGGCTGATAATCTCCCCATGTTCCAGAGAAGAAAAACTGAGGCTCGCAGAGAAGTCACATTTCTAAGGTCTCCCAGGAGTGGGGAGGACACCGGCAGACACCCAGACACCAGGGGAAAGGCTCACTCTGCCTTGGGGAGGCACCTACCTGTCTTGGTGCAGTTCAGGACTCTGCACAGCTCATTCAGGAACCTCTGGAACTCAGAGTTATCATCTGCCCCCTGGCCCCGGCTGCCCTCCACCGCGGAGAAGAGCACCGCACCCAGCAGCGCGTAGGTCACCAGGCAGCTGAGGAAGCAGAGCCCTGGCAAGAGCTTCCCCAGGGCCCCAGGACAGCAGCCACTGGCCTGGGGTAGCCCTTTAGCCTCCATCTCCCAGAGCCCAAGGGCCGATAGGAGGAGCTGGGGGAAGAGCCCGGAGCATCCAGGCCCAGCAGGAGTAGAGAGGTGGGAGTGGCCGCAGGATGGCCGGGCTCCAGCGCTGAGTGGATGCACATTCACTTCCCCAAGGACTGGGGAAGCAGCCGGAACCTATCATGTTCAGTTCATCAGAATTACTCCGATGGCGCCCCTGCTATGGCCCCGAATTGCTATTGATCCACTGACCCGCCCTAGAGCTGCCAGGCAGGGGCTTTAGGAGGATACGTGGTTATTGTTTTGTGGTGTTTAGCCTTTTCCATCCTAAAATTACAGCTTCCATTTCCAGGTACCAAATCCTGTTTCTGGTTCTTTATCCAGAGATTGTCCTTCCCATAGTTGGCCTGGGCTAGCTGGTCTCCGGGATGAGTGGTAATAATAATAACAGTACAGCCGGAGCCCCACAGTTCCCAAACGGCCTTAATCCTGTGTGGTTCTAATCGCTGGACCCAATTCCTCAGTCCCCTGTAGTGTCCCCACCAGCACTGTGACCTCACAGCGGACAGAGTACACTTCCTTGGGCCTCAGGATTGGCCGGGCTGCCTGATGCTCCAGCCCGTTGGATAACAGCAGGCACGGGGATTTGATCGGCGCTCACTGGGACCACGGGCCCTTGCTCCCTTTTCCTTTCACAGGTCTTACTTCCCAATAAACATCTGCAGATGCTCTCGCTCAGTATCTGCTTCAGTATCATCTGAAGTTGGCACCAAGAGTGTCTGAGAAGCTCTAAGCCAGACTTTGAGGACTGGGACTCTCAGCCCCCAAGTGGAAAGGGCACGATGCACAGACAGCCCTTGGCACAAGGCAGCTGTCATCCCATTGTTTGACGACTCACCAGTGGGGAACTTGGGTGCCACGTGGGCTAGTGCAATGATTCCAGCATCTGAAGCATACTGGAAGAATGAGAAGTTCAAGAGTAATGAGTTTGAAAGATCATTCCAAAGTTGTACTAATCCCTTTGGAATGGGTGCCAGCCAGTCATAAAATTCTCAGGGTCTTCCGAGGGCCAGATGATTTGAGGGTAATGAAGATCTCCACTGTCCCATGGAAAGAGATGACATAGATCCACGGGGGCTCATGCGCCTAAGTACAGAGAGGGGCGAATACAAAGTGAGCTGCAAACAGACCATGTCTCTAGAGGTAGAAGAAAGGGATTCTAGAAGCGGGGCTGCCCAGGAGGATGAATGAGATCAGCTCACAGATGTCAGGGAAGCCGGGCAAGGACCAGCAGAGAGTGGACCAGCAGTATCAGGTCCCCCTGGCGGCACACTTCTGAGGTCCTTAAGGGGGAACTAACTGCAGTTTTTTCCTCTTTTCAGTGACTGTCCATTTTGTGGATCACAATACACAGGTAAAACAAAACCACACTTTAAAGCCACTCCTCTATCTCCCTTGCTGCAGGGAGATACATTTGGCACAAATAGTGGAGAAAGCAGGTAGTATTATTCTGACAGCCAAAAATGAGTCCTTCTAATCAGTGTAGATACTCTCTGAAAATACACATGGTGAAACCAAAGGCCCCAAATGAGAGTATTAAGAGGTGGGGTCATTACGGGTGATTAAGCATTGAAACCAGAGCCCTCATCCATGGGATTAGTGACCTCTAAAGGCTCCGGAGAGAACAGCCTTCCACTGTGTGAGGGTGCCGCCGCGAGAAGACGACATGAGGAACAGGTCTTTGCTAGACCCTGAATCTACTGGCACCTTGATCTTGGACTTCAACCTCCGGGACTGTGAGAAATAAATTTCTGGTCTTTACCCAGACTGTGGTATTTTGCCACAGTAACATGACTGGACTAAGTCAGGAAGGTGAGCATGGCATCTGCGGGCCTCCAGAAACTCAGCAACAGCACCAGCTGGTGTGAGCGCTCCTGCTACCAGCAGCCCTGGAGACGTAGGACTGTTGTATTCTTTCCCCTCTTCCCTTTCCTTTTCTTATGATTTAGATCCAGAATGTCCCCCAAAACTCTCAAGTGTTTGGACAGTGATTGGACCAACGGGGTTCTATCAACTGGATGAATTAATCCATTGATGACCAGATGCGCTGTTAGGAGGTGAGGCCAGGTTGGAGGTGGGTCACTGGCAGTGTGACCCGGAAGGAGTCTTCTTGTCCCCTTCTCCTTCCTTTTCTCTCTGCTTTCTGACTGTCAGAGATTGAACAGCTTTCATCTGCCGTGCCATCTCTGCCTTGCTGCCAGCCAGCCAATAGACAGACTCCTCTGAAACATGAGACAAAATAAACCTCTCCTTTACACTCAAGTGTCAAGTATTTTATCCCTGTAGCTGGAAAGTGACTAATACCCCCCCCGTCCCTTTTATGTCTCTTGAAAGAGGACAAAAATTCAGGGAGTGGGCTGCTCAATCACAAGTAACTCAGCGGTTCTTTTAAAAATAATAAAAAGCCAATTACACGCCTACATGTTAACATGGCCTAGGTTCCTAGAGTCAAATTGCTGTGCTTTGTACAGCCAACTTTATACCCAGAAACTACAGGATTAGTGATGTTAGGGGAGAGTGTGGGAATTGAAGACAAAAACTTACTACAAGAACGTTGGCAGAGAGAAGGTGGTCACCCCACACAGGTGGACTCCAGACCCAGGTCCATACCTGTGGCCTGAGGGCTGTGGCCTGGGAAGAGGTACTAGGCCTGCAATGTCAGGGATACAGGGACAAAACAATTCTTTCACAAAATCTGGGTTTTCAGGGCCAAAACATAGAGATACTTCACTGAAACTTAAGGTAGTCAGCAACTGAATCCTGATTTGAAACCCCATTCCCTACCTAGAACATCACCCAGTTAGCGTTTGGGGAGAGGCGACTTACTTTAACAAAGAGGGCCAAAATATGTGTATGGTGGTGTAGTAGTTAAGGTTCTCTGGAGAAACAGGGCCAATTTGACATACACAGATATACGCAAGATTTATTATGGGAATTGACTCACTCGATTTTGTGATGAGAAGCCCACAGTATACCATCTTTGAACTGGAGACCCAAGAAAGCCAGTAGTTTGAAGCAGACAAACTGGGGGGCTGGGGAGTCACTGGTATAATTCTGCAGACCCAAGAACCTGGAGTTCTGATATCCCAGCATTCTGATGCAGAAGAACGTGGATGTCCCACCTGAAGAGCAGAGAGACAATTCTCTCTTCCTCCACCTTTTCATTCAGTCCTGGTATCAAGGGAATACTGTGCATTCACTTTGGTGAAAATGGATCTTCTTTATTCAGTTGAGAGATTAAAATGGTACTTTCTTCTGGAATATCCCCCAACACACACACACATACACCTAGAAATAATCTTGAGCCAGTTCTTTGAGCATCCTGTGGCCCCCATCACACTGACACATAAAATTAGCCACTACAAATGGTTGACAGAAATGAAGTTGGTTGGTCTCTGTCTGACAGTGCAGAAGGAAAAGGTCCCTGCTGTTGGGCTGCTCTGCTCCAACCAGGCTGTCTTAGTTACTTTTCTCTCATTGCTGAGACAAAATACCTGATGCCCAAAATTAGGCAGGGAAAGGTTTATTTCTTACAGTTCTTGGGGGTTTCAGTTCATACTCAGTTGGCTCCAAGGCAGCATGGCATGGCAGGGCTACCATTCATGACCACTACAACAGCAAGATGAACCAGCAAGAGAGACAGACATGCCTTCCTCCTGCTCTTACACTGTATGGTGGCTCCAACCCTGGGTGGGTACAGCATTCACATCACCAATCCCATCACTAGACAACAAACCAATCACAAATGCTAGATTCAGCTGCCTCCATGATTGCATAAGGCTTAGGGGGCCAGCCAAACATAAACCATAACATGGTGGAAGGACAAGGCAGAGGAAAGCTACTCACTTCAGAAGCAGAGAGGGAGAGAAAGGGAAATCACCAGGGAAGTAGGGGTCAGGGACCAGATATAGTCACTCTTCCAAGATCTATTCTCTTTGACTGGGCTCCATGTACTATTTTCATCTACTCCCAACAATGCCATCAAACTATGATTCCTTCAGAGATGAATGCACCAATAATGTCAGGGCTAGTATGACCCAATCATTTCCCTAAAGCCCAAAAGCAACCAAGCCTTCAACACACTGAACTTTTTTGAAGGACATTTTGGATAACAACAGCACCAGGCTCTAATAAAATATTATTTTAACATTGACTTCTAAAAACCTGCAGTTAGTTGTTCTAGTTGGTGGGGGGACAGAATGAAGAAACTCTAAAATACGTATAAAAGGGCTTTGGGAATTTTAATTCCCTGTATAAGCTCAAAAGATACTATTGCTGTTCTTGTAATGATAGTTCTTTATTATTCTTGAACTTTGGGATCTAGAGAGGCCCACCCTTCCCATATATGCCAGACAGAGACATCAAAAACGTTCAATCTGAGACTGTGATTTGAATTTGAGGCCCAAATCAGATATTCTCCTGTTGTTCTCTGTCATCCTCAAGAAGCTGATCACTACCATCTAAGTCAACCCAGTGGGAAAGGGGAAAATAGAAGATAAGGCTATCTTTGCTTTTAAGGTCAGAACCCAGAAATTGCACTTACTTTTCAACCCATCTGATTTGCCAGAATCTACTCACATGACCACATTCATCTACTGGTTCTTCCCAGGTAGGTACATGACTTAATATAATTTAAAATTACATTTCACAGCCTTTCCTGGATGCGACCATGTGATTTGCCTAGCACAGGCATAGCACAGCTATAGTTCAAACCAATCACTGCTCATTAGGTGTTTGGTGATTGAGCTGTGTCTCAAAATTGCCCTCTGAAATGCTAAAAATAGGCTCTATCATGAGTTGCTTAAAAGAGGTTTTGTGAGAGTCCTAATCAATTCAAATAATATAGGTCACGAATAAGCAATCTATTGCTATTATTGATACTTCCCATAGCTACCATATATTGAATGCATGATCTCATTTAATCCTCACAATAAGTGAAGAACTGAATGTATCAGTCAGAGTTCAGTCGAGGAAATAACTCACTCTGAGTATTTCAATAGGAAGAGATATAATATGGGGTACCAGGTGCTTTTAAACATTGGAAAGCTGGAGGAGGAAGTTCTCAGCTAGATCCCCTGGTATCACACCCAGACCTCTCAAGAACTGCTTCCTCAAGGGAGCGATGGCCCACTGGAGACACTGAGTTCAAGATAACTTGTAGTACCCGAGATCTGAAGATCAGGAGGCTGGTACCAGTATGCCACATGGCATACAATTACTTTTAGATACTCAGGAGGCTGAAGAACATGCCCTTTGGTACAGCGCTGCAGGAACACTTTGTATCTGGGGCCCCCTTCCCTCTTCCGCATTGGCTGAACTCAAATATGATGATGGTCATTGACTTCTGGAGAGTAGTAGAATAAAACAATGGATGGGCTGGGGATTTAGCTCAGTGGCATAAGCACATGCCTGGCAAGCATGAGTTCAATCCCCGGCACCAAAAAAAAAAAACAAAAAAATGAATGAAGTCCCTTTGCCTAGAGCAGAGCCACTCTGCCATCCACGGACCATCACAGTACTAGGCTGTGAGGTGAGAGAGCAGCATTCTAACTTTTTTTTATTATTATTATTTTTTGCAAGTATTACACCAGTTGAAAAGCTATTCTTAGTGATATGTAGCTTATCTTTCTTGACACAGTGATTTCTGTACTTCATAACCATTTCAACAAAAATTTATCAACTGCTTTCTCTGTATCAAGACACTCCCAACACTTAGTTATGCGATGACTTTTTATACACATATAATTAATGTGTATCATCTCTGTTTAAATTGTAAACTGCTTGGGGTGGGAACTATATCTATTTTACTTTCTAGTTTTAGTACTTGCTGCATTTCTGAAATCAAGACGCTTCTTAATGTTCCCACCAACAATGCACCAGGAAACACTTAGTTGACTCTGCCCATGTGTACAAGTTGGGACATAGTTGTTTGCATTTTGACACTCCCAATCAATTATGTTGGCTTTACATATGTTCATACTACATGCCAGACAATATAAGTGAAGTAAGGAGAAGTTCCTAAGGTCCTCAGAATAAAGGAGAGAAATTTCCAGTTAAAAGAATCTGAGGTAGCTGGGCATGGTGGTGAATACCTAACACTATCCCTGACCCCAACCCTATAACCATGTAACCCTAGCGCTCTGAAAGACTAAGGCAGAAGAATTTTAAGTTTGCGATCATCCTGAGCAATTTAGAGACTTAGCAAAACCCTGCATCAAGATTTTTAAAAAGGTTGGGGGGATGGGTAGGGGATGTAGCTCATTAGTGGTGCATCTCTGTGTTAGTTCCCTATTACTGGAAAAAAATTTTTAAAGATTCTGGTGTAACCAATTTATGTGAGGTGTAGGGTTACAGTCTTTGATTTGTCTGAGCTTTCTTGCTAACTTGAAGAGAAGCTGATTAATTTCTAGTTGTGCGTAATGGTGTCAGTGGAGGAGAAAATCAAATGATAAACTTAATCAGATAGGAGGCACAGGTGGGAGTGAGGAGGGGAAGGATAGGAGGACCGAGTGCCCAGCCTGGCCCGTGGCCTGCACCCATGGTGAGGGTGAGTACTCGTCAGCCACTGAGGCTACAGATTACCCTACCTTGGGAGCTGCCAAGACATTGCTCACCCTAAAAGTCAGGTGACCAGCGATTCCAGCCATTTCATTGAGGCCTTTTGAAAGTCCACCTCCCAAAGACCTGACCAATTCAAACCAAATCATTATGCACTACGCAGTGACATATATGGTGGAGAAATGCACATTCAACCCAAGCTGCCTCAGTCAGCACATTCTTTTTACCAAGCAGATGAAATCTTTCACTTTTCCAAAAGGAACATCATAAAGATGTACCTATGTAGCATGGTCTTATTTTAGATGTACTGCGCTGCGGTCCAGCCGGGCTAGGTCCACAGAGTCCCCGAAGGTGGGCTGGGCGTCAGCACGTGGAGAACAGACACACAAACAGCTCAGAGACTGCGTGAATCTGCTTCGTTTATTGCTACTCTCTACTACTACTGTTACTAATACAATTACATACTCTAACTCTCACAGAATAATTTCTATCCCTTTTTGCAAGGGCTGAAGGTTTAGATAACAAGAATGAGATCAACAGGTGTTTCTATGGTTACATGATTTATCAGCATACATGATTTGTTAACACAGGCAGAAAGTTTATACTTAATTAAAGACCTTGAAGTATGTTTTGGCTACTAATAAATTACTGATTAATTCTCAATT
>RJWM01037800.1:0-17188 GCA_004363535.1 Dasyprocta punctata | reverse complement strand
TTGAGTGTATATTCTTCTTTTGTCAATGCACACATCTGTAAAAAACACAGAGGGAATCATACAGTATTGCTATGGCTTGAGCGTGTCCTCTGAAAGAAGTTGCATGAGTTGAAATGAGTGGTAGGTATTACAAGGGTAGCAACTTAACTGACTATGGTGTTTGGGAGGCCTTTGGGAGGTGATTAGGATTAAAGTCATCAGGGAAGAACCTCCATGGTGGTGGCCATATAAGACAGACAGAGAACAGAAGATGCACATAGACATACATACTTCCCGTCTCTTGCTATGTGTCACTGTGTACCACCTTGAGACTCTACCATCAAGAAAGCCATCCTCGGCTGTGGCCCCTCCACATTTCACCTTTCAAACCATGAGCCAGAATAAACCTCTTCTTCTTAAATTTAAGCAGTCTGTGGTACTGTTATTAGCAACAGAAAACAAACTAGTACATGTTATTTGGTATATATCCTGATTTTTTTCTTTACTTGCTATATTGTGAAAATCTTTTCATACGATTAAATTTTCTTTTCCAATATATTTAGTAGGTGCATAGTATTTCATGAAGTGTGATTGAAAAATATGGTGAATACTTAAGCTTTTAAAAGATTTATGACAGTGAAACACACATTGCCACTAATCCCCTCTCAAAATACTCGCCCTCTTTGAACAAACACACTTGTCTCATCATTCTTGCTACCTTCTGAAGCAGTTCTGGAAGTCCTCTTTCAGGAGTGTCATTAGTTGAGCTATTGTGGTTGACCTGGTGTCTTTAACTGATTCAAAACATGACCTTTCCTGGTCCATCTGACTTTGGGGAAAGAGCAGAAAGTCGCACCTTGCAGATATGGTGAATGAGATCAATGAGGACACACTGTGACGTTTTTAGGAGCTGCTTTCCTATTGCATGGCACAGGACAGCAGCGTTCACTGTATTTTTGTTTTGCTTTGTTTTGTTTTTGTTTTTTTGATACCGGGGATCGAACTCATGACTTCGCACTTGGCAGGCGGGCACTGCTCGGCTGAGCCATATCCCCGGCCCGATTCACCGTATTTTAAAAAATCACACTGTGTCACATTCAGGAACGAGGACTTCCAGAACTGCTTCCGAAAGTGGCAAGAATGATGGACACGTGTGTTCAAAGTGAGGGGAGGTATCTTGAAGGAGACTCATGGCAATGTGTCTTTTACGGTAATAATTTTTAAAAATTTAAACATTCACCATATATTTCGATGAAGGCGTTCAACGCATGTTTGTTGAATGAAGGAGCCGTCCTTGCTTAGATAATCCACTCACAGGAAAGCTGAGAAGCCGCCGGCTGCAGGGTCTGGCACTCAGAGGCGGCTCGAGGGGCGGAGCCGAGGGCGTGGTCGCCCGCCCGGAACCCCAAAACGCTATCCGCGCCGTTTCCGGTCGCGGCGGACACTTCTCACGAAGGGACTGTCCCGTGGCACCGGCGGGCTGTGGAGGGCGCACAGGCCCCGGAACGGCGACGATGGATGACCGCAGCCTGGAGGAGTTCCGTCGGCACTGGCAGGAGGAGCTGGCGCAGGCCCAGGCGCTGAGGAAGAGGCGGCGGCCGCGAAGGGCCGAGGTGGCCGTCGGGCGCGGCGAGCAGGCCTCTGGGTACCTGGCGCTGGCCCAGGGCCTCCTAGAGGGCGCGGGGCGGCCCCCGGCGGCGCGGGTGGCCCCGGCGGTGAGACCGGAAGCTGCGAGCAGCTCCCATTCCCCTCCGGACCTGGAAGGCGCGGGGGGCGGGGAGCAGCTGGTGGACCAGCTCATCCGTGACCTGGTGAGTGGCGGTCCCTTGCTGCCGAGAGCCTGGGCCGGCCCGGCCCCCGCCCCCAGAATGAACCCCTCGGTGATCTGGAAAGTAACTTTCTCTGCGGTGCCGTGGCGGGGGCGGGAGCGGGGTGGGGGGAGAGGCGTACACACACCCGTGTTTGTGCGTGTATCAGGGTCCCGACAGACTGCTTTTCAACCGGGGGCTGTAGTGTCCCCCAGATTTGGCAGCATCTGCAGAGATTTTGGGTGACTCATTGAGTGTGTGTGCATACGGTCGCGCGCTGTTGGGCATACAGGAATCTCGATGCTCGAGAGCGTCCAACAGGACAGACCTACACAAAATTATCGACCCCAATGTCACTGAGTTTGAGCAGTCCTGTTCTAGAAAGATACCTAAACTTTTAACAAAGATTGTGTTCGGAGAGGAGAGCCCAGGTAACGGATAAGAAGAAATTAAAGTTTTCTCCGTACATTGTTTGTATTAATTTTTCTATTTGCATGTATTCAAAAAATAAAGCAGGGAGGGGAGAGAAAAACTTTGACTACTTTAGAAGAGTAGCCTTAGGATGGGTACTAGTTCTTTTACAGATCTTCTAGGGGAAGTTGGAGGCCTTTTCCATAAAAATAACCTCCTTCACTAAGTGAGAAGAATCAGCATCACTTGACAGGATCCATGACTCCCAGGTTAGTTAGGAGAGAAAACAAAAAAACAAAAAAAGATTTAAGAGAGGACAGCAGGCCTTAATGATTTGATTTTAATTAGGCTTAAAGAAAATTTCTATAGCTTTCCAATTGGGGATAACTCTGTAAATGAAAGTTGTTTCAAGAAGTCATGGCTGATTATTTTATATAATGTGTAATTTTATTCTAATAATATTAATGGCTTCTAAGTTGAGTTTTTTAGCTACATGCCTTGTCCTGTGCTCTGCCTTAATTCTAGCACAGAAGTCCCGTGTGGTAGATATTCTCCTTTTACAAATGAACAGATTTAAAAGAAATTTTTTGTGATTTACCCCATGCTACCCAACTGATAAACTCTGGGCATTGAATTGCTGAATTTTAATTTAGATTTCTTTTCTTTTCTTTTTCTCTGTCCCTCTCTCTCTCTCTATCTCTTTTGAGACATGGTCTTGCTATGTTGACTATGTTGGCCTCAGACTGAGGATCCTCCTGCTTCAGCCTCCCAAGGAGGTGTGATTGTAGGCACATATCACATGCACAGCTTAGGTCTTCTGAAACTTTGAATTTCACCAGGTGAAACTTAAGTTGGCATAAAAATCACCTGAAACCTTTTTGAAATACAGGTTCTGGGTCTTCCCCAGACCTGCTGAATCAATTGCTGGGCAGAGGGAAGCCCCCAGATGTTTGGAAATTGAGATGTTGTTCTTTACTATATTCCTTTGGACCTTGAATCCTGATCCTCAAGGTTTTGTAGCAGTAACACTGAGGCATTGTTACCAAAAATAGTGGAGAAGTATATAAAATATTCTAAAAATGAAGCTAGGGGTGGATCCAGGGAGCACAGCAAATCCAAGTTTTACATGTATAGTAGTTGGAAAAAGCCTGCCCTGTCTCCCTGGAATTCATGTTGCTTGGCTCCTATGCTGCTTTCAGAATTGCCACATTTGGTACTACTGTGCTCTACCATGAGCAGCACCTAACCCTGGGGCACCTCTAATTTGTTAAAGTACTTTTTAGTCAGGCTGGATGTGGAGGCCCATACCTGTAATCACAGAATTTGAGAGGCTGAGGCAGGAGGATCACAAGTTTAAGGCCCGCCTCAACTTCATGGTGAGACCCTGTTTTAAAAATCACACTTTCATCCCCCTCTATTAACCCAGACTCTTTAGAGATAGTGAGCCAGCTGAATATAGTTGCATGTGTTTCTTTCTTTAGTTGGTGGTTGTGATCCACAGTTAGTTGGTCCCGTTTTTTATTCTGATCTCTGAGCTGCAGAGTGCAAGCACCCTACACAAACTAGCTTAAAAAATCCAAACTGGACTCTGTTATTTCATGTGACTGAAAATTCCAAACGCTGGTACTTATTCAGATAGTGTAACTGGAAGTCTTTTAGCTCAGCTTTCCTTTTGTTGTCTCCATTCACAGCAGGATCCCCTTGGGGACAGAATGGCCACCAACAACAGTCACCTTATGTTCTGTCAACTTAGCAGCACAGTGGAAAGAGGACAGAGCCTGTGCTTTGTGCAGCTAAACTCATGGATCTGAGCTCATACTGGTCCAGACTAGGTCATGTGACTGATTTTGAGTCAGTCACTGATTCAAATTGTCCACACTTGTATCCAGTCCCCATTCCTGGAGAGAAGTGTAGGGTATGCCTCAGCTATGCCATGTTGAGTGAAAGTGAGAATAGAAAGGTTTTCCTAAAAGGAAAGAGTGAATATTAGACAGGAAATGGCTACACTATGCGTATCCACATTAGGTGACTGTTTGAAGCAGCACAGACTGTGGGAATACATTTCCTATTCATTCAGCATCTGCTGTATGTATTTACTGATGAGCAAGGTGCTGGGAAACCTGCAGTGAGTAGAGTGGATATAGTTCCTGTCCTCAGAGAGTCTCTTATTTCTCTTGTCTGAAAGAATGACAATGGAAACAGGAAGCCTTTGTTACGGTTCTGGATTCTGGAGTTGGTAGACCCAGTGCAGATTCAGACTGCTGCTAACTAGTTCTCTCCTGTTGTGGTGAACTCTTGCACTGGCTTACCCGGAATGGCTTCCCTTCCTCTTTGATGTTCTTTGCCATCCTTGGAACGTTTAGTTTAAATTCCATCTGCTATGTTAATTCTTCTCTCCAGTCCAATTTTTCTTTTGCTAAATAAAAAGATTTTGTCAGTGCCACGGATTTTTTTCATATTCATGAATTAGCAAGCCTTTGCTTGGGTGCATTTTGAAACGATTCATGTGAGTACTTATTAGAAAAACTTGTAACTTAGGTCATATCGTCACTAAAAGTTCTGCTGCTTGAAGCCACTGGGCTTCATTCATTTATTCCACGGTGTTCATTAAGTGGCTTCTTAGTACTAGGCACTCCTCTGGGCATTGAGAATACAGCAGTGAACAAGATGGAAAAAAGATCTGTGCTCCTTTTGTAGCTTACATTCTGGGGAAGAGGGAGCTAGACGATGGACAGATAATGACAGGTAACAAATGATCTGGAGAAAAAGCAGGTAGGGAGAGAGTGTGTCTGTGTCAGGGGAAGGGATGCAGTTTTCAATAGTGCTATCCAACAAGGTCTTTCTGAGCAGGTCACGTTTCAGGGAAGGGAGCGGGGACTCCAGGCAGACAACAGCATGTACAGAGGTCCCATGGTGGCCAGGGCCAGCAGCCTGTGGGCATGCAACCTGAGGGGTCACACAATCCCCATGCTCAGAAGGACCCTGTGCTTGGTTTTATATTGTACTGTTGTCTTGAAATTCTTAATCATTTTTGACCGAGGGCCTCCCCCCTTTTTTTTCCACACTGGGCCGTATACAAATGTATAGCTAATCATAATGGTGGAATTATGCTTGGAACTTTTGGCCAAACAAATCCACACCCCATGCATAATACCCTTCTGGGACCTGAAGCCTCTAACCAGTTAGGATCACCTCCTCCCTAACTGTCCCTGCTGTGTTTGAAAGCTCTGATCCTGTGTAGGCAGCGCCTGTCTTGCTCCACACTGACTTCCTTCTCAGCCATACCGAGCCTCCTGGGATCCCCCAGCCCTAGTTCCCATAGACCAGCGGTGGTGGATCTATAGCACGTGTGCTACAGTGGGCTGTTTGTAGCACTGAAAGCTCTAAAAGGTTCGCATCACTGCCCTAGTCCTTTAAATTGGCATTTTCTACCTCCCTCCCTTTTCTGAGTTGGTAGGAAACTCATACCAGTAGGTGGTGAATGAGAATTTTCCTCAAGGTTGGAAAGCCTATTCCTGTAAACGAACAAAAGCTTTAGACGAGAAAAACTGGGCATGGGGGAACACACCTGTGACTGTGTAATCCCAGCTCTTTGGAAAGTTGAGAAAGGAGAAAAACAATTTAGCAAGACCCTGTTTCAAAATAGAAAATAAAAAGAATTGGGGTTATATAGCTCTGCTCTCTGGGTTCACTCCCCAGTACCACACCAAAAAAAAAAAAAAAAAAAAAAAAGAAAAGATGAATTCCATGGACGTTTATTGTACATCTACCATACCACGTGCAAGGCACTGGACTGATTAGCTTCTGTAGTGTTGCAGTCCGGTCATATCATCTGTGTGTGCAGTCAGCAGGTATGTATTGAATACTTTTTGCTTTTCCTTATAGCTAGACATGGGGACGAGGTTCAACATTAAGAGATAAATTGGCTTTTTGTTTAATCCTCAGGAGCTTAACCTCTCTTTAAAGCGTTATTTCTTTGGAGAAATGATTTCCAAGTTCTAAATAGCTGACTTACTAATGAACTGTGGAATACCTTAGGGAACGATCTATATTGCTTCTTCTAGTCTCCTGTAGTTACTCTGTTTTACGTGAGAATGAGTTATCTCTGTAAAAGATTTTAGCTCTTTGTATGTAGATGCCTTCTCTTGTACATTTGCTAATAGCACCTGCCCTTCCCCCAGCACTGGGCATGGCCTTGAATTCAGACAATGTTTCCAACATAAATCATCTTATTTTTAAAATGTGCTGTCTGCTTCCTATAGACCTATTTAAGAAATTTAGAATGGAAGACAGAAAGCTTCCATAATGATATTGCCCAGAGGCTACCACTATTCATATTCCTGATCCTCATTTTCATTTGTGCACATTAAAATACGTATTTTGAGACAAAATTGGTACGAGAGTGTTTCAGACTCACCCCTCCTCCAATCATCCAATTCTTTTCCCTCTCAGAGAGGATACGGGTGATACTAGAACCCCTGTAGTCCTTCTGATTGCGATTGAGCTGGACCCCTCTGCTCAACTTTTGCATTATGTGGAGCACTGAGATGAAGTCCTTTAGAAAACAGCCTTTCCGTCTCTGATTTGATAGAAATGTTATTGCAGATCTCTTATTTGAACCCGAGGTGCTTTTCTCAGCTTCTCAAAACACCACGTAGAGAACGCTTTCCTGTTGTTCGCCCTGGAGATACACATTGGGAACAAAAACCTTAAGTCAGTTTCTTCACTTTGTACTGATTTGACTCTTAGTAATTATCCCTTCTTCTATTAAACAAGAGAAGACAGATTAAATTTCTAACAGTAAAGCACAAAACCAATCCATTTACAGAATTAGTCTTACATTAGCACATAGGAGTACAAATCAGCCTCCCTGGGGATGGATCTATTTGCAATTTCTCTCAGCATTTTTGGAGTAAGTCCAGCAGACTTTGGGAAAATCTAGTATTCACTGACCTTAAATTAACAAAAGTAATGTGACCCTTTTGTGTATTTTTTTCCCCTTGATTGGGAAACAAGGGGTGGGGTTTCGTTTTTTAATAAACCCCTGTGACTTAGGGTTGTGGTTCTTAACTTTTAATGTGCACAGTGAACCTTTGAGAAAATTATGCTTGAGCTCCACCAGTGGAATTTTGGAGCACAGGTCCAGGTGTCACTCAGGCCATTAAAAAAAGCCAAAACAAACAACAAACAAAAAACAGAACAAAACAAAACAGAAAAACACCAAAAAACCCAAAAAGCAGAATACTCCATGGGTGATTTTGATGTGTGGTACAGAATAAATCAGTAAAAATGACAGAGAATGTTTGCGCTGTTGTCAAAGTATTAAAAACCAAGTTGTACGCTATCAGAAGGAAACTTTCCCTAAACTTTGAAGGAATATTAATTCTTTGAATTTATTGGTCTTCTAGAGCATACATTTGGCAAGACTCATGTTGCTGGGAACACAATTATTCCCTGAACAGTGTAGTCACATTGATTTTTTAAAATAGTGTGACCATTTTCTTGTTTTAACAATGTCTTTAAATTCTTCCTTCTCAGCATGTTTCTGGAGTGGCAAGTTATCCATTTTTAAGTCAGTGTCAATGTAGAGTGGGATTATGGTGGCTCACAAGGTTTTGGATAACTGTTTACCTCACTGTGGTCCGTGTAGACAGCTGATAGTATCTGTTAGGTAACAAGGAATTTCTCTGCACTCTGGTAGCAAGTGAACTTTTGCCTTGGGAAACACTGAATCTGAGTCCTTAAAGCATTCTGCTGTAGCCATTAGGCTTTATGTGTTTACTGGGCTGCAGCTTTTGTCTAGGATGTGGCTTGAAATCTTTGTCAAGTTGTGTGTACCTATAAAAGAGTTGTATTTTCAACCACAGGGTCAAACATGTTAATCTTTGTGTGGTGTTTCCTAAATGATATGTTACTAGTAATAACAAACCGAAGCTTATAAATCATTTATGTCACCTTTAATTTACTTTACTTGTTTGGTTGGTGGGATGACATTACTCTCAAGTACATGCATTTCGGTACTACTGGAATAGAGGAGGAGAGGAAAGTAGGCCACATAAACTAAAGACTTTGGACTTGTGTGGAAGAGCCTTTGGGAATGTACTGAATACTAGACCACCGTGGGTCATGTTTGTTGCTTTGGAAAAAAAGTTGGCCTTTCCACAAAATAGACTCTGAGATGGAGGTTTGGATGTAGGTGTTTTAGTGGGCTGGCCTTGCAGAAAGGTCCACAATGAGGCAAGGGGCCAGACACCTACCTAGGCATTGACTAGTTACTGGGTATAGACTGCCCTCTGGGAGAGGGTGCAGCTTTGGTGAGGCCACTTGTTTGGCCAAGGTCAGTGTCTGTGAAGGGACTCAGCCATGAGCAGGCAACATTCTCATCTGGGAATGAGAGTCTCAGACTCAAAGGGCAAGTGTGAGTGACCCCACTACAGCATCCACTTCAAGAGCCATTGGATGAATGTCTTGGCATAATTCTGAAACATAGGCAGCATGAAACTTCACAATTTGGTGTCCTGGCCTTGTGGGTCTGTAGATTTCTTAAGATACTTGGTATTTTGGTTTGCTTTTCTTCATTTGATATATTGATTTCTTTTTGCCTCCTCTTATTCCCCATTTGGTAGCAACAAGGGAAATCATCAGTATGAAAACCTGGGGCTTGAACTGTTTTGGGTTGAAGATCAATCATTTTAGAGTTTAGTTATAATTCTGAGAGCATAATGATTTAAAAGAAATTTGGCTCTGGAATGTTGGTGTTTACGTAAGTAGAGTTCAGTGTTTTGAACAGTGGCCATGCTATAGAGCAGTGCATTTTCACAGTGAGACCAGTGTGGCATCTCAGACCGTCAGCATGCTGGTCATAACACCATCAGCTGGTCACTTGCAGCCTGGTGGGCTGTATCCTTTTCATCCGACATTGACTAGAGCACAGCCTTCTTGAGTGGTGATAGAGAAATACTCTTTTAAAGTTGTTGATTATTTTTAAGTCCTCTTAGCGAAGCTCCTTTGTGTATTTACTTCCAGTGTTTAGACTCGAGTGACTTAGCCTCTGCTTTACCACCCCCTTGCTATCACTGTTACTGTCATCTGCTTATGGTATGATGACAAGTATACTATGTAAACAGAATGTGTAAACAACAAGCTGATTTAGGAGTACCATGGGAGGTGAGCCAGGTTAGCAAATATTTGAAGAAGGAAAAGAGAGCTGGAGTGACTCTTGAAAGAAAATTGCCATATTCATGATCTTCTATTAGATACTCGGCCCTGGTACTTCTGCTGAGCCTTTTCTATGTGTCATCTCAATATCATACCCATTTTATAGTGTAGTTGTAGTGTAGAGGTGTAACTTTTCTGTGACACACACACACACACACACACACACACACACAGACTATGTCTCATGCCTCATCAGAGTCACACTGAGTCCAGAAACTAGTTCATGGTGCTTCTTGAATGGGACCTATTAAAGAAAGAAAGACCTGACAAGTTGGTCAAGGAGATGTCAGTTTAGATGAGGAAACTCAGATGGTGTTATGACCAGCATGCTGACGGTCTGAGATGCCACACTGGTCTCACTGTTGACCAGATGAGGAAGCTCAGATGCATTTGGCCTGGAGGCATGCCTAGTAAGGACCAGAACTGGGCTTATCATTTGGAATCTTTTCTCTGACCTTCCAGGCAGTGTACATCCCAGAGAATATGGTGGCTGAGAACAAGGGCAGTGGCAGGATTAGGATTATATAAAGATAGAGGTGCTGCATTCCAGAATGAGGTTGGAGACTAGAGAATAGGCCAATTGAATACCATAAGGTAGAAGGCTTCTGGCATCAGAGGTGTGACTTTTCTGTGACACACACACACACACACACAATGTCTCATGCCTCATCAGAGTCACACTGAGTCCAGAAACTAGTTCATGGTGCTTCTTGAATGGGACCTATTAAAGAAAGAAAGACCTGACAAGTTGATCAAGGAGATGTCAGTTTAAATGAGTGCATGCTTTTTTCTGCCTTTGTTCTGGCTATCTGAGGTTAAGAAACATTTTTGTGTTGTTTATTTACAAGTGAGTGAAGCAGGCCGTTCCATTTCACTATGGTCAGAATACCCCAAAAGAATAACCTAGAGGAAGTCCAGGGATAGGAGTGGTGGTCTGCCTTATGTGACTGCCTAACCAGCAATGACTCCCTCCAGTGTGGTGCTGAGGAGTCTCCAGTTGTCTCTGACTGAGAATAATACCCTCCAATTTTGAGACAGGGTCTCAATATGTAGTCTAGGCTGGCTTTGAACTTACTGTGTAGCCCAGGCTGGCCTGGAGCTCATGGCAGTCCTCCTGCCTCAGCCTCCCAAATGCTGGGATTAAAATGGACTTCTTTTGTTGATGACTGAAGCCAGTCAGTTGTGTGTGTGTGTATGTGTTTGTGTGTGACCTCACCCAACGGTAGACCAATAACTTCCTATTGTTTTTTGAGGCAGGAACCCCGTGTCTTTCAATTACCATTGCAGGTTGTTTTCCTTTTCTCCCTGTATGGCCAGTATTTCTGTTCTGATTTAATATTCAGTTCTTTCTTTTCCCACGGAGAACTGTCACCTCTTACTTTTTTCCCACTCTAGAGATCCTTTTTGGCATTCATACTTCTGCTTGTATTGTTTTCATTGTTAAACACTACATTTCGTTCTTAAGCTGTAGGTTCTCCTTTAGCCCTGAGGCTCTTAGGTGAACAGAAATATGATTCCAGAACAATCTTTGTCCTGAATCTTGGTGGGGTCCAAATCAGTGCTCTAAATCAGTCTAAATCCCTTAACAATCCTGAGACTATTTTCTGAGACTGCAGCCTTGCAATACATAAAATGGTTGTGTTTGAGTGGTGAATTAACAATTTGCTTGCAACCAATAAGTCATTGATGTCAGCCAAAGCTTATTAAAAGTGGATTTTATTAAGCGAGTTCTGTTGGGACAAAGAGCACAGCTTTCCCTGGCTTTGCAGAAGCACATAACATAGCAAGTGTTGGCAGGTGGATTTGCAAACAGGCAGAGGGGTACACATGCACAGTTGGCTTTCCTCTGTTTTGTGCTCATGTTCCTTTGTGTTACTAGGATCATCATGACAGCCTTATCTCTCAGCTGAAGCCTGTTACCTCATCTCTAATTGCTTACCCAAAGGCAGGCGAGCTCTCATTTCTCCACATTAATAAATGACACTGAAGAAGAACTGCTTTGTTTGCACTGGCTCACTCAGGTTAACCAGTGTAAGCCCCTGAGAGCATTAGGAAACCTCAAGGAAAAATGGTGTTCACCTTGATCCAGGGCTGCCTTCCAGTTGTTTACTTTTTACTCATGTTCTCCATCCTAGTCTTTCCCTAATGCTGAAAGCACTTTAGTGACCCAGGTCAATATTTCTGCAGCTGGGGTTACTAACTCCCCTTTTACTTGGTTGGGAGTAGCAGTTGTCCTGGAAGAAGGGGTGGCCTCGCTGATTTTCAGGCTCACTTTTTTGGCCACTTTGTTGTTCTTCTGTCCTGAGAATCAGGAGACTGTGCCCAAACCTTTCCACCAATTCCTGTGGTATATCCTGGGATGTAAGATAGCACCCCTGCTTCTCCTTTTTGGAGCATTACAGGAAACTGTACTGTGGATTGCACAAGTGAATGTGAGTTTAGATTTGTGGGAGTCAGAGTTGAGTGTCTGGTGATTTTTGAATTAGTTGTATTAGAGAGTTTGAGAACTCATGGTAGCATTCCCTCCTGAGAAATACCTCACTTAAAGGGGCTGCAAATATGAATTGTTTTGTATCTCAAAATTGTAAGTGTATTTCTTTTTTTTTTCCTTCTCAGAATGAAATGGATGATGTGCCCTTCTTTGATGTCCAACTGCCTTATGAATTGGCAATCAATATATTTCAGTATCTGGACAGGAAAGATCTAGGAAGGTGTGCACAGGTAAGCCATGATTAAATGTTCAAGATTTTCCTAAATGTGTGGTTAAAGTATAGGCAGCTCCTGGAGAATAGAAATTTATTTTATAGAATTACAGACTTTACCGAATGAGTGAATTGGTTAACATCTTTACTTGAATTTAAAGGATTATGCTGCACATCAACACTTATAGTGTATCTTTCTGTGACTCTCTGGTCAAGAGCTCTCTTCTCACTGTAGTCTTAGTTGTGACTGACCTGTGGCATTGAGCTCAAGGCTGACAACTTTGAGTTCAGCCTTTACTGAGTTAGCCTATTCAGTTAGTGTAATCATGGTTTCTAATGCAAAGATGTGAGTCCTTGGTTGAATCAGGCCAGTTGTTAGGGTGGTAACTGAGTGTCAGCCGAGGGACAGAATAGTAAAGTCATGTTTTAGGCATATAGTCAGAAGTACCTTTAAACATAGAGACGCACACAGCGAGGTGGAGGCGTGTGAGAACTGACAGCGAGGGAATTGCAGATCTATGGCATCCATCTCATGCTGACTCTGGAGCATATCCCTGTGGAGTGGAATGTTGGGAGATACTGTATATACCAAACTTCTTTGTGTGCATGAGCATGGGAGAATGTTCATGATGTAATATTTGGATTCAGGAGGTCTGGAGTAGGGCCAGGTCGTTTACCTTTATAGTAGGTGTATTAGTTGGCTCTCTGTCTGTGGGACAAAATGTCTGACACCTACAGTTTAAAGGAGGAGTGTTTATTTGGCTCAGTTTCAAGTGGGTTCAATTCATGGTCATTCAACTCTAAGCAGAAACAGAATAGTAGAGGGGGATGGTGGCAGCCAGGAATCAGAGAGGGAAGAGCTGGGGTCAAGAATTCACCCTTCCAGCTGGTTGTAGTGGTCGGCCCCTATAATACCGGCACTTGCGAGGCTGACACAGAAGGACTGTGGAGTTTGAGGCCAGCCTGGGGTGCTACATAGTGAGTTTAAGGCCAGTCCAGACTGCGTAATAAGATCCTGCCTCAAACAAAACAAGAAAAGAAAAAAGAATACCTTTCCAGGTTACACCCTCCTGTGACCCACCTCCTCAGACCAGGCACCATCTCCTAATAGTGCATTTAGTATGAACTCATCAGTGAATTAATCCCACCTTTCTTTCTCTTCTTTTGTTCTTTTCTTTTTTTCTTTTTTTTGGTGGTGCTGGGAATTGAACCCAGGACCTTGTGCACGCAAAACAAGAGCTGTTCCACTGAGCCACATCCTCGGCCTCAGTCATCTTTCAAACATGAGATTTTTGTGGGACCTCTTTGATCTAAACCATAACATTTTGCCCCTGCCTCTAAAACTTGTCCATCTCATTATGCAGAATGCATTTAGTTCATCCCTAAGAATTTGCGAAGTCTTAGCAGTTCCATCATTGCTGAAAAGTACAAGTTCAAAGTGTCCTCTGAAACTTAAGGCAAACTGTTAGCTGTGAGCACTTATGAAAATCAAAAAGAAAGTTAAGTATTCCAACATATAAAAATGCACAGGGTGAACATTCCCAATCCAAAAGGGAGGAATAAGGGGATAGAAGGAATGAGGCCCACATAAGACTAGAACCCATCAAGGGAAACATTAAATCTTGCAACTCCATATCCAGCACCCAAGGAAGGTTGTGGCAAGATGAGGGCTCCAAAGGGCTTGGGTGGCCCTACCTATATGGCCTTACTGGTTGCAGGTCACATGATTCTGTCTTGGGCAGGCTATACTCCCTTGGCAGGTTTTACATGTTGTTGGCATCTTCAGCTTCTTGGGGATGCACCTTTGGCTTTATTCTCACAACATCATGCATTGTCTTTTTGTTCTTCTTCCCTGGCTTCCCAGGTCTTTCTCTGAAATCTGACTGAATCCTCCATGACTCCAAAACTCTTGCATTCTGCATGCCCAAAAAACCAGCACCATGTGAATGACACCAAAATTGCTGCTAACTCAATCAGTAGTTAGGTCCCCTTGTATAATGTGGTGGCTTCTCTGTGCCTAGATAGCTGAATTTTGGCAGCCTTGAATGAGCATGGGGCCTAGGGCCCTCTTCTCAAGGCAAAGTCCTTTATGGAAGTTTACCTTTACTGTTTTATACCATTGAACCTGCAAAGGGTGGAGTCTGGCCAATTCCCGAGATGCCTTTAAGTTATCCTTCTGAATATTGCCATGATGCAAAGTACTTGGCCTAATGTTAATCTTTGCAGCAACCGTGCTCTACTTGTTCTCAACTTTGCAGGTGATTCCTTTCTGGTGAAACTCAAAACTTTTTACATCTACATTTTGCCTGATTCCCACTGTAGTTCTGACTCAAACTGTTTAGGAACCTGAACATTGGGCTTCCTTGAAGTTTCCTCTACCATATTACTACTTTTAATCTTAGTCTTGTGTAAAATCTCAGGATATGGGCAAAATGAAATCAAACTATCTACCAGACTGTAATACACATGTCCTTTAGTCCAACTGCCAGTGGAGTTCTTATTCCCAACTGAAATCTCATTAGTGTGGCCTTTATGGTCTATGTTGTTAACATTCTGATCTTCTGAGCTTTGACCAGTATAGCACATCAAGCCCTGCTTGCAATATTCTAGAGCTTCTCCAGCCTGTGTTTTCAAATTTTTCCAAATTTCTCCTGCAGACATGTTCCAAAGACTTCTAAACCACGTGGTCAGGTACAGTCACAGCAACAACTCAACTCAGCTTTCCTGTTACATAGACAAACTACTTGACACCTACAATTTAAAGGAGAAGAGGTTTAATTGGCCTACAGTTTTCAGTGGGTTCAGTCCATAGTTGGCTGGCTCCAAGGCAAAAATGGCATGGTGGAAGGGCATGGCAGAGAAAAACTGCTCTCTCCATGGCAGTCAGGAAGCAGAGAGAGAAGAGATGTGCCAGAGATAGGAGCACACCCTTTCAGGTCACACTCCGAGTGACCCACTGCCTCTGATCAGGCTCTACCTCCCAACAGCACTTTCATCAGTATATAGTGCCCCAGTGACCTTCCAAACATGAGACCTTTGTGGGATGTTTTAGACTTAAACCATAATACTAGATGATGCCAGTGTGACTTTGGCCATACTGTGAGAGACAAGAGTTTATGCCATTAAAATTATTCTCTTGTTCTTATCTCATTAGCCAAGAGTACACAGTTGATCCTATCCTTTCCTTTCCTTTCCCTTCTCCCACACTTTCCCCATGTTTTTCCTTTTTCCTTTTGTTTTCTTACTGGGGGTTGAGCCCAGGACATGCTAACCAAGCACTCTATCACTAAGCTACATCCCTAGCTTGTATATTTTTTTATTTTAAGACAAGGTCTTGGTAAGTTGCCTGTGATAGCACTGAACTTGAAATCTTTCTGCCTCTGCCTAACAGCTGGGGTTACAGGTGTGCACCACTACATCTGGATTTTTTTTTAAAATTAATTTTATTTTTAATTAACAAAAATTGTATGCTGTGTACAACATGATGTTCTGAAATATGTATACATTGTGGAATGGCTAAATCAAACTACTTGTCATGTGTTTTATCTAATTTTGTGACAAGTACATTTAAAATCTACGGTCAGCAATTTTCAGGTATACCAAACATTGTTAACAGTGTGACTATACTGAACTTATTCTTGCTACCTAACATTTTGTATCTTTTGAACAACATTTCCCCAGTACTCCTATATTGTATCTCCATGAATTGAATTTTAGATTCCATATATACATGATGTTGCATGGTATTTAGTTTTCCATGCCTGGCATATTTTACTTAACCTCTAAGTTCATCCATGTTCTCAAAACTGAGAAGCTTTCCTTTTTTAAGGCTGAATAGTATTCTGTTATTCGTATATATATATATATATATATATATATATATATATACACGCACACTGTATTTTCTTTATCTGTTGATTTCATATCTTGGCTTTGTAAATAAAGCTACAGTAAACATGGGAGTATAGATATCTCTTACTTGCTTTCCTTTGGATCTGTATCAAGTAGCAGAATTACTAAATAATATGGCAGTTCTATTTTTATTATTCTTGGGAATCTCCACTCTGTTTTTCTGTAACTACTGTGCCAACTTACTTTCCCACCAACAGTGTTTGAGGGGACCCCTTTTTGCTACATTTTCTCTAACATATATCTTTGTCTTTTTATAATAGCCATTCTAACAGGTATGAGGTGATACCTCGTTGTGGTTTTGATTTGCATTTCTCTGATTAGTGATGGTCACTTTTTCATATACTGGTTAGCCATTTGAATGTCTTTTTTTGAGAAGTGTTTTGTCAGGCTCTTTGCTAATTTTTTCAGTTGATAATTTTTTTCTTGCCATTGAATTCTGCGTCTATTTTGGATATTAATTTCTTCTCAAGTGTATGGTTTGCAAATATTTTCTCCCATTTCATAGATTGTCTCTTCATTTTGTTGTTTCTTTTGTTGTATAAAAGCTTTTTAGTTTGATCTATCCTGTTTGTCTAATTTTGCTTTTGGTGCCAATTCTTTTGGGATTGTATCTAAAAACAAAAATCATTGCCCAAACCAGTGTCACGAAGCTTTTCTTCTATGTTTTCTTCTAGTAGTTTATCATTTCTCATCTTGTGTTTGAAACTTGCACTCATTTTGAGGTGATATTTGATTTTTTTTTTTTTTTTTTTTTGCGGCACCAGGGATCAAACTCACAGCTTCACGCCTGCCAGACAGGAGCTTAAGCTGCTGAGCCAAACTCCCAGCCCTTTGAGGTGATATTTGAATATGGGTGTGAGATGAGGGTCTAATTTCATTCTTCTGCATGTGGATATCCAGTTTTCCCAACATGATTCATTGAGGAGACTGTCTGTTACCATTCTGTGTTCTTGGCATCTTTGTCAAAAATCAAATGACTGTAAACACATGAGTTTATTTCTGAGCTCTTTGATCTGTTTCATTGGCCTATGTATCTATTTTCAATGCCAGCACCACACTGTTTTGATTACTGTAGCTTTGTGTAGTATATTTCGAAGTCAGGAAGTGTGATGCCTCCAGCATTGTTCTTTTTGCTCAAGGTTGCTTTGTCCACTCAAG
>RJWM01037799.1:0-17243 GCA_004363535.1 Dasyprocta punctata | reverse complement strand
TTTTTTTTTTTTTTTTTTGTAAATAAGGTAGGCTTACAATGGCTGCCTACAGTGTCAGGTGTGGAAGAGTGGGAAGGGCTGTCTAGTCAAAAGTCAACCTGGAGCTCACTGTATAGTCCTGTGCAAGTTGGTATTGGGAAGCTGAAGAGTCTGTTCTGGAAGCTGGGAGACAGTTGTCCAAGAGAAGACAAAGACTGGAGCATCTCTGAATAAACAGAAGGGAGATTTCCTTCTTGTTTCCCTTCTTAGTTCATTTATGCTACAATGATCCCACTCATACCCAGTCTGCATCTTCCATCTTCAGTCAGTCCATTAAGTCACACCCAGAACTATGCTAAGCCAATCAGCTGAGCATTCCTTACTCAAGTGGACACAACAGTTAACTACTGCATCACACTTCTTGAGGGATCCCCCATGCTCTCTTCTCCACAGTAACCTTGAATGCTGCATATTGAAGTTGGCAACCGCACACAGTGGGAGGAATCACTGTTCCAAATCATTAGATGGAGCAATGCCCTGACAACATTATTTAGTTTGGGTATGATGGAGCTGCACAGTACACTTTTATAGTTTTAACACACTTGAAGTTAATCTGGTAGTCCAGTTAGGAATGCTTTAACTTGGAGCTATCCTGTGCCCACTAATGACATGTGACTAAACACAAATTTTAATTAATCATGTGGCTTCTGAACAATTGAAATGTGGCTAATGAAATTGAGAGGCTGAATTTTAACTTAATTGGGAGTACTAAACTTTAAATAGCCACATATTGCTAGTGGATCCCACGCAGGACAGAATAGGTATAGAATATTTCAGTCATAGCAGAAAATTCTATGGGATGTGCTGTCTCGACTAATAAAAATATAGACAGAACTGTTCTTATTTTTAAAAATAAACCCTGTAGCAAAAAACAAAAACAAAAAACTCTCTCCTTTAATTACTTATTTCTCATTTCCTAAAGAGGCTCAGAACAGACTTTTCTCACATTGCTACCTCTTCTTGGCACTAAATGAATGAACTTCCCGTCTTACTCCTCCTGCCAAACTTCTTGAATGAGTGACCTTTAATTACTTGCAATCCCTCCCCACTTTCTCTATGACTCACCTTAGTCACAGTTGTTGGTAAAGCATTAGGTCACATCTCTCATCTGGATACCTCCCCACTAGTTCTCTCTGCACACACCTCTTACCCTGAGCTCCAGGCAGTCACTCTCAACTTTTTAGCATCTCAAGGATACCAAATGGCTTAGTGATGCCTTGTTGGATGAACTAGGTCAACGGTGAACTATATATGCCAAAACTACATATGCCAAAACTGACATAGTTTGTATTATTATTTATTTAGTTATTCATTTTTGGTCTTTTTGAGACAGGGTTTTGCTATGCAGTTCAGGCTGGTCTTGAGCTCACTTTGTACCCCAGGCTGGTCTCAAACTCACAATGATTCTCCTGCCTCAGCCTCCAGAGTGTGGGGATTACAGGCATGTGTCACCACGCCCAGCTTGTATTATCATTATTATTAGTTATGGCTGGTATCTAGATGTCCCCCTAAAGCCTTATGTGTTCATAGATGGGACTTTTTGGAGATGGCCAGATCTAATGTATGTGATACTTGGATTAAGGGTGTGTGATAATTTAATGGGTTTAACACAGCTCTGGGTGTGGATAACAGAAGCCCCACCCTGGGTGTGGGTGGCACCACCAATCAATAGGTTTATAACCTGGGTAAAATATCAAGGGAGAGACTGAAGACAGGCTTGTTGTTGCTGCTTTCTGTTTGCTGACTTCTGCCTGCCACACCATGGACAGTTTGTCCTTTGCCCTGTCCCTCTGTTACGCTACCCTGCCTTGGAACCAGCAGACTATGGACTGAAACCTCTACAAACTGTGAGGTGAACTAAACCTTCCTTCCTTTAATTTATGGATGTCTGGTATTTTGTCTCAACTACAAAAAAACAAAAACAAAAAACAAAAAAAAAAAACTAAAATATTATCCCTTCAAGATAAACCAAGGAAGGTTTAGTTCACCTCACAGTTTGTAGAGGTTTCAGTCCATAGTCTGCTGGTTCCAAGGCAGGGTAGTGTAACAGAGGGACAGGGCAAAGGACAAACTGTCCATGGTGTGGCAGGCAGAAGTCAGCTATTTTATGTTCAGAAGACACTACCATGAAGCAAACCCTGAGGAATATGTATCACTGGATGTTTGCAAGCTCTGAATAAAATGAAAATGAAAGTTAACTTATTAGGAGGCAGTCGCAGTACTGAGCATAAGAGCCTTTAAGCACAATCAAATTCACATGCTAGTCAGATGCTTGTGAAAACTCTGTGCTCTTGGCTTCCGCTTGCTGAAAACCAAGTAGGAGAATTTGGAAGCAGTTCAGAGAAGAGCTCAGAAACAACTGAAGCATGACAAGAATAAATGCAGCTCTGTTAAAAAGAGGTCAACTATATCAGTCCTTTACTGAGTACCATGTGGAATGTCACAATGCAAAGCACGAGGAACAGCTGTTGTGGGCCTTAACGAGAGATAGGAGAAAAGAAATGAGAACAGGTGCAGATTAAGAATTTACATTTAATAGGGGAAAAGTTGGGAGAAAGAGATTCACATTCTCACTGGGCTGAGGATTAGGTAGTCTCCACTGACAGGCTCTACACACGACCTGACCCATCCATTCCTCTAGAGAAGAAGTAAGACCATAGAATTTAGGAAAAGATACTTAATTTTAAGTTTGTTGCAAGAAGCTTTCACAATTGCTCTAGAACTGTGGTGAAAGCAAAGTCCAAAAAGGCCGAGATTACTCAGCCCGTACAAATACTGCAAGAGTGCAATTTGATGTAAAATCCTAGTGATTTAGAGCAGAGAATGGTGGCAAACACCTGCAATCACACAACACTAGCTAAGGCAGAAGGATAGCAAAGTTAGAGCTCAGCCTGGGCAACTTAGCTACTTAGTAAGCCCTGTCTCAAAGTAAAAAATGAAGGGAGGTTGCTGGGGATGTAACACAATGCAAAGGTCCTGGGTTCAATCTCCAGGGTGGGGTGGGGGACACACTGGCAATTTACTTCATTGCAAAGATACAGCTAGAGTTCAAACTATCCTAACAAAGGAAATAGACTAAGTTAATGGTAGTTGTAATTAAGTGAATGGAAACTGAAAGGAGAATACAAGATGGAAAATGACCCACAATTTAAAAATTAAATATCAAATGCTCAGCATTGATAATGTGGTCTACTGCACTGACACTGCAAACCAAAAGTCTCACACATTGCACAAGAACCTGGCCTTTATTCCATTATGTTTTTGGCACAAGATTAGAAGTGCCCTGTTGGTTCAAATGTTGCTTGGATAGAGCAGGACAAAGTACCACAGAGAAAGTATCATTTTTCAAAATCTCCACTGTCTTTTATTGCATTAGTTCTTCTAATCATTTTGAGTATATTAGAAATGATGATAAAAGGCAGGCCTGATGGTGTGTACTTACAGGGCCAACTACTTGAAAGGCTGAGGCAGAAGATCACTTGAGCCCAAGAGTTCAAGACTAGTCTAGGCAATATAGCAAAACCCTATCTATTGAAGAAAAATTTACAATGCTATATAAATGCAGTGCATTCCAATTTCAATAGAATGGAATTATTTCTATGATATGTTTACTTTCAGATTGTAATGCTTACTAAATACAAAAAAGAAAAAAAAAACTTTTCCGTTTTCACCTTAAATAAAATCTCTTTAGTATTTTTGAAAATGTAAAAGGGACAATTGTAGTTGCTTTTTGAAATATATACCAAATATACTAAAAAATCTTGTCAAAATTCTTACAGAAAAAGTATTACATGATTTACACAGAATTATCTTTGTGAAAGGTTTTATATTCGGTATCACTTTGATTTTATAGAATTAAAATTAGTGCATAAAACTAAAAGCAGGAGAAGCATATCTTTTAAATTTGTTATGCTGTCGAAAACACCTCAGTCATTCAGACATGGTGGCACACACCTGTAACCCTAGCACTCACGAGGCTGAGGCAGGGGGATTGTTAACAGGGTTGAAACCAGCCTGGGTTACCATACATCGTTCAAAACCAGCCTACGTAACAACACCCTATCTCAAAAAATCAAACCAAACTAACAAAAAAAACTTGTTACTCAATATATAGGAAGCCAGCACCATTTTTATATCATTATCTGATGGATGTGCAAGGGGTATTGTTTTTCCTTTGGTGCTGTTTTCCCTTTTGAAGGAAGACCATACTGGCTTTTATTCTAGTCATCTGATTTAAAGTGCCTCCAGGAAGTGTACTACTGCTAGATGCTATATTTCATAAGATAACTGCCTTTATATAACGAGAAAAACTATGGCAATCATTCCATTCATGAGAAAAATTAGGGTTTTTTTTCTTGCTAAATGCCACTAATGTTATTTAGACTACAGTAAGCTTTTCCCAAATAAAGACTGAAAAATCATTTCCAGTGACCTTCTAATTTCTAGTCAGTTACAGTAGGCTATAAAATAGATGGCTTTTATAAAATGGTCTCTGTGTCTGTACTGCCAATGGTTGGGGGAAATTATGATGGTGATGATGGTGTACTGTGTGAACCAAAAGTGACAACTAGTCAGACACAGTGGCAGGCGCCAGGAGAACCAGTCACTTGGGGCTGAGGTGAGAGGGTCACTACGCTTACAAGTTCAAGACCAGCCTGAGGAATACAGTGATATCCTTAAAAAAAAAAAAAAAGTTAATCAGTAAGAAATCCATGGTGGCACAGTCCTATAATCCCAGTCTTGGGAGACTGAGGCAGAAGGATCGTCAGGAGTTCGAGCTACATAGTGTCAGGAACTGGGCTACATAGCAAGACCCTGTCTCCAAAAGACAAACAAACAAACAAAAAAAATTTTATTTTTAAAAATTTGTTTCCATCTGTTCAAGTTTCTCTACTAGAGTATTAAAATGTGTCTGTGTTTTTTTTTCAAGCTTATTGAATTTCCTAAAAAAAGTTGTTTTAAATTCTTTGAGAATTCTTCCATATTGATTGCTATCTGGTTAGTTTCTAGAACTTCATTTTGACTATAGGTGAGGTCATGGTTTGCTGAAGTTCTGATGCTTGTTAGTGTGAGATGTCTGGGCATTGAAGGATTGGTCATTTACTGCAGTCTTCCTAATCAGGCCTAGTTTGTGCTTGTCTTTCCAGAAATTCCAAGCCAGCTGCCTATTTTCTCTGAGCCTATAGCCACATCCACTATTCCTACCAGATAGCACACATGCCCAGATTTGCCAGGAGTCTGCTGTTGGTATGCTGCCACTGTTTCAGTGATTGAGGGCAATACAAGCCCAGGTTGGTCCCAGATATACTGAAGGTATATTGTTCAGAATGAATAGGGCAAAGAGTAATCTGTTCCCACGAGCATCTTAGAATCACTGTGGATTTACCAGCCCCATGATCCTATGCTACATGTGTGGCCACCAATTCAGCCAATTTGCGTCATACTCTGGGCCCACAGCCCACTGAAATCAGCAGAGCTTTGAGAAAGGACTAAGGCCCACACTGATATGGGCTGTCTGCTATTGAGATGGATTCATATCTCAAGACTGTTGCAACTACCAGCAGCTGATGCTGGCTGGAATAAAATACTGATAGACAGGGGCCATATGACACCCTGACACCAGGACTGTTCCAGAGCCTCCATCACAGGTGGGCCTACACTTAGGGACCATTAAGATCTGACCAGAGCCGGATGTGGTGGCTCACACCTGTAATCCCAGCACTTGAGAGGCTGAGGCCAAGAGAAGTGCTGTGAGGTTGAGACCAGCCTGGGTTATATATAGTGAAGTGAAGGCAGCTTGAACTACATAGTGAGACTTTGTCTCAAAACAAAACCAAACAAACAAAACAAAACATAACAAAACAAGATCTGACCAGTATTAGGTTTCATCAATCACTGCTGAAACCCTGAAGATTATTAGTTACTACTTCAAAAACCTATACTCCAATAAATGGGAGAATCCAGAACTGAATGGATTCATAGATCCATATGAATTACCAAAACTGATGAACAAAGCAGATACTAAAATCATGAATAATCCAGTAAAAGGCAATAAGACAGAAGTGGTAATAAAAAAAACTTACTAACTAAGGAAAGCCCTGATGGATTCACCATTGAATTCTATTAAGAACTTCAAAGATCTAATGCTGATACTCTTCAAACTCTTCAACGAAATTGAAAGGGAAGGAATACTCCAAAAGTCATCCCCATGGCTAGCATACCCTGATTTTAAAACTAGAGGAGGATCCAATTAAAAAAGAATACTATATGTGTTATGGTTGAAACATTGTGTCAACTTGAGAAGTCTAAAAGTTTAAGTGACTCAGCAGCTCCACTTCCTGGGGTGTAGAGGATAAACACTTACCCCTCTAGGATGTTGTTCATTGTGTCAATTTGAGGTCAGAATTTAACTAAGTGATTCAGCAGGGCACCAGGGTGCTTTGTAACAACTTCAGCCTGTGCCACAGGAGGGAACTCAGATGGTGTGAGTGCTACATCCACTAAAGGGGGCATAGTCGGCATACATTATAAGGGAGGAAAGGAGGTTCAGTCTTGCCCCTCCTTTTGCTCTTGTTGCTTTGCTGTTTTCTGCCAACTTTAAGTGTTGCCCCAGTGCCATATCACCCTGCCTTGGAGCCAGCCAATTATGGACTGAAACCTCCACAAACTGTAAGAGCTAAATAAGTCTTTCCTTCCCTAATTTGGGGTGTTGGGTATTCTGTTTCAGTAATGAGAGAAAAGTAACCAAGATAATAGGCATGTCTTGTCCGTGAATACAAACACAAAAAAATCCTGAACAAGACACTAGCAAACAAAAATCACTGGCAATAAATAATCAAAAACGATCAGTCATGACCAAGTGGGCTTCATTCCAGAGATGGAAGGATGGTTCAACACACACAAATCAATAAATGTAATATGCCACATAAAAAGAAGCAAGGGCAAAAGTCATATGATTTTCTCAATAGAGGCAGAAAAAGCCTTTGACAAAATCCAACATCTATTCATGATTAAGAAAAAAAAAAAAACCCTAAAGAAAATAGGTATAGAAAGACCTTATCACAATCTGATAAAAGATATTTATGACAAGCCTAGTGCCAACATCATATTAAATGACAAATTGTGGAAATCTTTTCCTCTAAAATCAAGAACAAAACCAGGATGCTCACTACCACCACTCTTGTTCAATATAGTACTTGAAACACTAGCCAGAGCAATCAGGTAAGAGAAAGAAAGAAAAGAGTATGTATAGGAAGAAAAGAAGTCAAATTATCATTATTTGCAGATGACATGATCTTCTGTGTAGAAGAACCTGCTCCTCCTAAATCCACCAAAAGACTCCTAGAATAACCGAACTCAGTAATGTAGTAGGATAGAAAAATCAACACAGAAAAAATAGCATTCCTGTACATCAACAATGAACTCACTGAGAAAGAAATTAGGAATATAATACCTTTCAGAACAACATCAAGAAAAATTAAATTCCTAGGCATTTACCTGGCCAAGGAAGTGAAAGCCCAATGAAAATGTTAGTACTCTTAAAAAGGAGATTGAAGAGGCCATCAGAAAATGGGAAGATATCTTGTTTCTGGATAGGCAGAACCAATATTGTTGAAATGGCCATACTTTCAAAATTGATATACAGATTTAATGCAACCCCAATCAAAATAGGAGCAAGTACTCATCAGACAACTAGAGAAAATCCCAAAAGTCATGGGGAACCAGAAGAAACTCAAAATAGCAAAAGAAACCCTGGCAAAAAGAGAAAAGTAGGACTTCAAGTTATATTACAAAGTTACACTGATAAAAGCAGCATGGTACTGACGCAAAGACATGTGGATCAATAGGACAGAATAGAGAATGCAGAAACAACCCCATGCACATTTAATGTGTTCATGTGATATTAGACAAAGGGAGCAAAAACAACACTGGAGAAAAGATAAACTCTTTAATAAATGGTGCTGGGAAAACTGGCTATTCACATGCAGAAGATTGAATCTAGATATACAGCTCTCACTATGTACTAAACTAAAATTAAAATGAATCAAAAATCTAAATGGTAAAACAGAAACATTTTATTTGCTGGAAGATTAAGTAAAACTCTTAAAAACATAGGTGTAGGCAAGGACTTTCTGTGTAGAACTGCAATTGTATATGAAGTAACATCAAGAATGAACAATAAGTTTTTGTACCACAAAAGAAACAACCAACAAAAGGACAACATACATAGTGGAAAAAAATTTCGTTTGCTACTCTTCACACAGAAGACTAATATCTACAATGTTTAAAGAACTCAAAAAAAGTCCTCTCAAATAAAAGACCCAATTGAAAAATTGACAACTGAAATAAATGAACACTTTCCAGAAGTACAAATGAACCATATATTTTTTAAAAAGTTCAAAATCTCTGGCCATTAGAGCAATACAAATTAAAACAACACTAAGATTCCATCTTATTCCAGAGAGAATGGCCATCATTAAAAAATCAAATAATAACAATGCTGGAGGGGCTGTGGGTTAAAAAGAACCCTTCTATATTAGTGAGAATGTAAACTAGTACCAGCACTATGGAAACCAGAATGGAGGTTCCTCAAAAAACTAAAATAGACATTCCATTCACCTCACTTATTTCCTTTCTACATTATTTCCCAAAAGATTTAAAGATATCACATTACAGTGATACATGCATATCAATGTTCATAGCAGTGAAATTCATAATAGCTAAACCTTAGAAGTAGCCTACAAGAGATAAAGGAAGGGGGAAAGACGGGAAAAAAAAAGAATTAATGTGTGTTATGTACCTGTACCAAGTCCCCATGATGAATGTAACCATTATGTACTAGTAAAAATTAAAAATATAAAATAATATAAAATTTATTTTATGTTTTTTGTAAAGGGGAATCAAACTCAGGACCTTGCGCTTGCCAGGCAGGCACTTATACTGCTGTGCTATATTCCTGGCAAAAATATTAAATTTAACAAATGCCTATCAATAAGGAATTAATTAAATTATGGGATATATATCTTCTGATTCTCCCAGGATCAGTAACCTCTATTAGACAGCTCATGGCACTCTGGTTTTTTCTACACAGAAGTGTAATTATATTTTTATTTTTATGGTTACTTAAAATCTGTCTCTTTCATGAGACTATAAGCCCGAGAGGTAGGGACCATGAGGACAGGCACCTGTGTACCCATGCTTAGTGTACTGTAGATGTTTAAATTAGAATATATAATAAATACATACAATGGAATATTACCAAGTCATTAAAAATATGACAATGTGGAATCGTTTATTGACAGTAAAGTTACCCATAATATAATGACACATTTTTAAAAAGTCAAATTATAAAATAGTAGTTATACTATGATTCTATTTTTATAAAAAGAATATGTTTATAGATACATACATCAGAACATTAATAGTGGTAGGATTATGGAGGATACTTTGTAACTCCATGTAATCTGAATTTTTAAAATAAGAGCATTTATTTGATTTATTACCTTAATCTAAAAATTGTTTCAGGAAACAATCAAGTAGACAGCAAATGACTTCTTTTTTTTTTTTTTGGGTGCTGGGGATCGAACTCATGACCTTGTGCTTGCCAAGCAGGCACTGTGCCACTGAACTGTATCTCCAGCCAAAAATAACCTTTTTTTTAAAACTCACAAACCATCACTTGAACAACTAATTTTGGCATATTGTATTAAATAGGACAATATTAAAAACAATCCAGATTTCTGAATTCAAATTTAAATGCCGGATTAAATTCATTATGATGCTGCTTCTGATTAGAGTGGCCCTTTTTACTTACTTTTATTTATTTATTTATTTTTTTGCGGCACTGGGGATTGAACTCACAACCTCATGCCTGCCAGACAGGCGCTTGAGCCACTGAGTCAAACTCCCAGCCCTAGTTCTTGAGGCAGGGTTGCACTATGTAGCTCAGGCCACCCTTGCACTCGCATTGTAGCCCAAGCTGGCCTTGAACTCACAATGCTCCTCCTACCTCAGCCTCCCGAGTGCTGGGATTAAAGGCGTGCGCCACCACGCCCAGCTAGAGTGGCCCTTTTTTTTTTTTTTTTTTTAAAAATGACCATCATAAAGCCTTCATTTTGATATAAAATTACTATTTAATTTCATGTCCATAATTAACCATTACTCTTCTCTTTTTAATTTATATTCCTATTCAGAATATGGAGAATGGAATAGACTCATTTCTCTTCTTATCCTATTCTTAGCAAAAGATCAAGAAAATTAAAGGACAGTCGACTTCTAAATAGTCAGTGGTTGCTGCATTTAAAGTATTTCCCTCACATGAAGTAAGTTTGCAAAGGTGAAGTTTTTCCCAAGAAAATGCCAAAGCATTACCAAAATTCTAAATGTATATCCACATTAAACATACACCTTTAATATCCTTACTGGCTATAAAACTATAATTAAGAACCATTTTCCCTTTTAAAACACATGAATTTATTCAAATAAGACATTTATAGAGCACAGTCTCTAAATGGAGCAAGAACATATTCCTTGGGTATCTTACCAGGTAAGTATAATTGCACTTATTTTATATAACAATTAGCATGACTGTAGGGAAATGAAAGATATTTTTGTATATAAATTCCTTTTCTCAGCCAGGTGTGGTGGTGCATGTCTGTAATCCCAGCACTCAGGAGGCTGAGGCTCAAGGATTGCTGTGAGTTTGAGGACAGTTTGGGCTACATAATGAGTCCAAGACCAGCCTGGATTACATAGGGAGACCCTGTCTCAAAAACAAATTTTTTTCTCATTAAATTATAAAAGTTTCACTAAAGATTAGTTAGAAAGAAAGAAAGAAAGGAAGGAAGGAAGAAAGAAAAGGAAAGAAAGAAAGAGAGAAAGAGAAAGAAAGACTATATATATATTTATATATAGTTATCTATCTTTTAGTAACAGTAACTTTGTTTTCTTGCCAATTTCAATCCATTCACACAAAGATCAAAGCACCATATTAAGAAGTCACACTCTGAGTTATAAAATGTGACAGCCCCAGGAGAACCATTCCACCATCATTCATTTTCACTAAAAAAACTAAAAGAATAGTGGTGAATATTGTGCCTTAGAACCTTAATCATATCATATGCATCATTTACAACGCAAGTTGTAAGAATATGTGCGCCACAGCTAGGTTTCACATACTCCTTGGAAATTCAAAAAGTTCAAGAATATCTTATTTATCTTCATTTCAGATCCAGTAGCATAAAAGCTGGGTTTTCTAAGTAGGATTTCCACAAATTAGAGAAGCGTGACATGGTAGCTCCATCAATAATCCTGTGATCAGCTGACCAGCTCACATTCATTATCTGTGCTTTATATACTTCTCCTTTCAGGTTAAATCGAGGAAGGGCCTAGAAACAAGGAAAACAAACATGGAGTAACTTTTTACTCCCTCAAAGCTCAGACTCTGGTGACAGTGATGTAAGATCAAACTGACCTTCCCCGCGATGGTAGACAGCAAGTGGGCATCCCAGATGACTTTGGAAAATGCTAGCTCTGACTTCTCCCACTTTTGAGAAGACAGGCCTCAAGCTTTTGATTTTCCTTCAGGGATATCTAGGCCCCAATATGGTTTCTATACCTTCATTCAATTTCGACTCAGATTTAAAATATTAAACAATTATTCAGTTAGCACTTGCTATTTCCACAGTACAGGGTTTGGAAAGAGACAGAAAAGTAACACCATTAAGATATCAAGACTCCTCACTGAGACCATGAGGAAACATGCCACAAGGACCAGGGAAAAGGGGATGGAGGGCAGGCAAGACTGGATGTTGGGGAACAGCAGAGCAGGCGGGGTGGCTGCCAAGGAGGGCAGGGGCTGAGGTGGGAGATGGGGTTGCAGCCAAAGCAGAATAATGTGGCTGGGGCAGGGGCAAGTCATGGAGCACAGTGCTTCTCAATCTATCTTCCGTGAAGGACCTTTTTAAAAAAGCAATTTGAATCTATGTTGGGATACTTAAAAAAATATACTAAAAGCGAACTATTACAAAATAGGAAAATAGAAGCCCAACTTCTTCATAGATTTGATGAAAAAATCACTCTGTCGAACTGCTAAGCAGTTTCTAAATCCTATTCTTTGTATCTGACCTTATCACCTCAAGGGCTGGATACAGTAATTACAGCAGACCTGGGTCCCTGATCACACAGAGCAGCATCTGTGTGAGTCTGTGTCGCTCACTGCAGCGACCTCACCTTTGATTCTGAGTGAGAGGAGAAGCCACAGGAGGTGTTGAAGCCAAATGGCCATACACTGCAGGGGGAAGACTTCAGGATGAGCAGGATGGGAGGTAGGGGTTGGTGGGGAAAGGACTTTTTAAAACCTGAGAGGCCTGTTAGTCATACAAGCAGGTTATGTGTTTGGAGTTGAAAAGTGAAGTTCTGTCTGGAGATGTAAATGTGGGAGTCATCAGGGTAGAGGCAGTTTAAGTATCAGATTGGCTCAGATAATGAAAAGAGTCAGCTCTGAGTCCTGGGGTGCTCTGCTGTCTACAGATTGGAGAGACAGAGGGCATGGTGAAGGGGACTCAGGAGGAAAACCAGTCTAGCAAGACATTTTGCAAGTTACAGTGAAGAAAGTTCTCCAAGGAGGTAAACTGTGTCAAGTGCAGCTAATAGATCAAGAAAGAGAAGGCTGGGACTGAGGGCTAAGGAAGTTCAGATGAATTAGACAATTTAGCAAGGAGTGTTAAATTTACAGTGAAAACAAAATAGCAAAGGAGAAATAAAATAGAGGCAGAAGTGAGTCAAATACTATTTGTTCTTATCCAAAAAAGATCACATTAAGTTACAACTAAGATTTATAGTCTAAACTGGGTGTGGTGGTATGTTCCTGTATTCCTAGCTACACAGGAGGCTGAAGCAGGAAGAGTACTTGAGCCTAGGAGTTCAAGACCAGCCAGAGCAACATAGTGAGACCTTGTCTCAAAATATGAAGAAGACTGATATTCTAAGAACTATGTTTCATATTTTGGGCAAAATGATTCCTTAAAATATACTTGCTGAACAGATGCGTATCTATATACTAATGTTCATGCAGCATTATTCGCAATAGCTAAAAATGGAAACAATCCAAATACTCATCAACAGGTGAATGGATAATCAACAAAACATTATATATAATTTGTTTTTATTTAGCCCTAAAAACATGAAATTCTGGCTTAGTCTACAATATGGATGAATTTTCAAAACATTATGCTAAGTGAAATAAGATAGATATAAAAAGACAAATACTTCCACTTATATGAAGTACCAGAATGGTCAAAATTCAGAGACACAAAATAGAATGACAGTTGCCAGGGACTGGGAAAATGTGGGAATTGAGAATATTGATCGAAGTGTTCAGAGTTTCAGCTTTGTAGATGAAAAAATTTCTGGAGATGGTAATGGTTGCACAATATTGTGAATGTACTTAATGCCTCAGAACTGTATATATGAGTGCTTAAGACAGTAAGTTTAATGTTACGTATCTTTTACCATAATTACACACATATTTTATATATACACATATATATTTAGAAGAAAATAAATCCCTTTAAGGAAAAGGAAAAACAAAACTTTGTCAAACAGGTATGATGATCTGGAAACTATAGAAAGTCAAACTTTTATGAGAATAAAAGTTGTTGAGAAGAGAACGAATAATGAAGTTATTATTACACAGACGAACTCCTGGTTAAAAAAGAAAAGTGTCATGGTGTGTGTATGTGTGTGTGCTTTCTTCTTCCTTGTTTGCCTGAGGGTAAAGTGGACATGGTAATAAAGAGGGAGTAATTTAGCAGCTAATAAACTGTCTGCTAGGTTTGGATGCCACAATAAAGTAATAAAATCATGAAAGACAAGTCCCAGAGATGTTCAATGTGGAAGCATTATAAATACTATAGAGAGAAAGGATTTTCTTAAAACATGAAGAGCAAACAGCAAAGTTAACTGAGTGACAATGACAGTTATTGATCATTCTGAAGTACCTATCAGTTTTTCAACCATCAGTTACTAAGAATATTCAAGCCTCACCCCCTTAAATTTTGATCAGTTCGTATTGAGTCTGCATGGGCATAGTTTCTTTTTTTTTTTCAAAATTCCAGATGGTTTTAATATTCAGTCATGGTTAAAAATCATTGCAACTTTATTCTAAGTCAGCATCTCCTGAATCATGACCACAGAACACTTGTGTTAGAACCACCTGGGTTCTTGTTCAAAATACAAGTATGGCGACGCTGCATCTAAGACAAAGAAATCTGTATTTTAACTAGCTCTCCCAATGATTCTTTGAGCATAAATCTTAGAGAAATGCTCTAAAAGAGGTACCTCACATTGTTATGAATAAGACTGTTTTTTAATTATTCTTTGGTAGTTTGCCATAAAGATATTTTGATAGAAACAGATTGAATGTATTTGTGGTTATCCATAAAGACTCACAACTGTGCCGGATATAATTTTCAGTGGTTGCTCCACACAGAAATAATCCAGATCACCACCTTTAGGAAGAAATAACTAACTTACTAGCCAAATTTCACAAACTCAAACCTACAAGGTGAGGGGTAAACATTAGGAATCAGTACTCTTATTTGTTTTTCAGTTATTTAAAACACATACCTTGATTGATCCAACGGCCCCAATTGCTACTTCAGTTGGCAATATCACTGGTTTGGCATAAGTACCACCAATCTGAAAAAAATAAAAGTAGAGAAATTAAGCAAGAACAAATGGTAAATGGCATTTTATATTTTTAATTGAGCATAAGATCCAAAATTTATGATATGGCTTATGAATCTGAACATCCATACTCACCGATCCAATATTAGAAAGAGTAAATGTTCCTCCAGTAAGGTCAGAGGTGCTGAGCTGACCCAAAGAACCCAGATTTTGGAGGCGGTTCAGTTCAGTGGCAATCTCAAATACGGAGCAGATCTGAACGTTTTTCACATTAGGGACAACCAACCCCTGCTTGGTATCCATTGCTATCCCAATGTTATGAGAAGCCTAAGAAGTAAAACTGTTTTAATCAGATTGGCAATGATTCGAAAGATAATTTTAAAAAGATTTTTAGGTTTGTTTTTTTTTTGACAAAAATAACTTTTTGTTGGTAGGAATATAGACTAGTCATATACTGTTAGCAGGAATGCTGAGCTGTTACAGACTTCCTGGAAGACGTTTGACCATATGTACCAACACTTATAAAAGTTTGTGCTAAGGAGGTAACTGCAGGACTATATAGGAACATATAGGGATGTCAGGCACTGATTTTTTTTTTTCTTTGTGGCACCAAGGATCGAACTCACAACCTCACGCCTGCCAGGCAGGCACTTGAGCCACTGAGCCAAAATCCCAGCCCTAGTTTTTTGAAACAGGGTTGCACTGTGTAGTTCAGGCCGGCCTTGCACTCACATTGTAGCCCAAGCCAGCCTTGAACTCACAAGGCTCCTCCTACCTCAGCTTCACGAGCGCTGGGATTAAAGGTGTATGCCACCACGCCCGGCTAGGCACTGACTGTTTATAAATTCGAGAAACTGTAGACAGTCGAAAGTTTTATTAATTGGTCACCAAGTTATACTTATTGACACATAATGATGTCCATAACGTAGCAAATGAAAAAGAACAAAAGCAAGGTAAGGATAAATATGTAAAAATTTTGTATATTTAAAAAAAGTATACAAAATGAAACCCTGTAGGATCTGCAGGGTTAGCATTTTTAACTCAGAAAAGACAGACAATTCAAAGCAGACAGGGAGAGAAAGAGAGAGAAACTGAGAGACAGAGAGAAAAATCTTATTTATTCAGAGATAATTTCAAGTCTACATGGTACGACATACATCTCAGAATAGTGAATTATATTAGGGCCATGGATTGAAGGTAAATAATATTATTTTCTTTTTTTAATATAGACAATTTTCTTTATTTAAAAAACATATAATACATCCTATGGTATAAAATTCTAGGCATGGATTTTAAAATAGCATAATGGAAAATATAAATATCTATTTTCCTTTCCTATTTATGTCTTTTGTGCACTTACTCTCTCTTAAGCATCATTATTTTCCTGTCTGAATTTTTTGCAACAAGTAATATTTAATCAGGAAGTATTAAAACAAAACCAAAGACAGGTGGCTATAGTAAGAACATGGGAATATTTTAGACCTGACTTCCCAGAGTATCTAAGCTCACTCTAATTGCAGATTTCTAATGACAAATGGATACATGGATCAACATCCCACAGAGTTCTCAGTCTTAAGAAATTTTCACTACAAACAGAAGATTTCACTCAAACTGAATTTAACTTTTCTTGTTTAAAATTGTTCTCATTCTTAAAATTCCAGGAATTTGATTTTGAGAGAGCTGCTTGGGGTACTTAGGAGAGGGTAATTAGAGTGGGTTACATAATCTACAACCTTATTTTTGTATATTTCCATTATTTTCAGCAGAAAAACAAAAGGGTTTAAAAATGGCAATTAAAAAAATTTTGTATTAGTACATGTTTGCAGTACATAATGATTACATTTATCATGGAGAGTTGGTACATGACAATAACACATCTTAATTTCTTTCATTCCGTACCCCTCCCATCCTTCCAACTCTTGGTCCTCTCCCTATTTACAAAGGCTCTATATCTGTTTTTTAATTCTTCAATTATTTTCTTTTTCATCCCTCCTTTTTCCTACTCCCTGCCTTCTTCACCTTTCCATTTGAAAAAGATCTCCCTACTTCCTGTTACCTACCTTTTATTTTGCTTTTTAACGTGTATTTGGAGTTCCTTGCATAGGAAACTATGTGGCATTTAAGCTTGTGTGCTAGATTTATTTCACTTAATATTATAGTCTCAGGGCCAGGAGGGGTGGCACATGCCTGTAATCTCACCACTCAGGGGGCTGAGGCAAGAGGATCACCATGAGTTCAAGGACATCCTGGGCTACATAGTGAGTTCAGGACCAGCCTGAACTACATAGCAAGACCCTGTCTCAAAAAACAAAAAACAAGCCGGGCGTGGTGGCGCACGCCTTTAATCCCAGCACTCGGGAGGCTGAGGTAGGTGGAGCGTTGTGAGTTCGAGGCCGGCTTGGGCTACAACGCGGCGCAAGGCCGACCTGAGCTACATAGTGCGACCCTGCCTCAAAAAACCAGGGCCAGGAGTTTGGCTCAGTGGCTTAAGCGCCTGCCCTGGCAGGCGCAAGGCT
>RJWM01037798.1:0-17180 GCA_004363535.1 Dasyprocta punctata | reverse complement strand
AAAAATCAAATTGCATGGGAAACACTTCCCAGAATCAACAACTGGGATATCACCTTACTGAACAGTTTCTGCATGTCAAAGGAAATCTCCAACAGAGTGAAAAGAAAACCCACGAATTGGGAAAATATCTTAGCCAATTGTCCATCAGGCAAAGGACTTCTATCTAAAATGTATAAAGAATTAAAAGAAATCAGGCCCCTAAAATTCAAGGACCCAAATCCAAAAATGGGCATCTGAGATGAATACAGAGAAAAAAATACAAATGGCAAATAAATATATGAAAAAATGTTCAACATCAAAGGTCATTTGGGAAATGCAAATTAAAACTATGCTGAGATTCCATCTCACTCCAGAAAGAATGGCCAAGTTTAAAAAATCAAGCAACAACACATGCTGGAGGGGTTGTGGGGAAAAAGGAACTCTTCTCCACTGTTGGTGGGAGTGTAGACTGGTGCAACCACTGTGGAAGTCAGTGCAGAGATTCCTCAAGAAGCTAGGATTACAGATCCCATTCAACCCAGCTATCCCACTTCTGGGCATTTTCCCAGAAGAATTGAAAACATCATACCACAGTGATATTTGTGCACCCATGTTTATAGCAACCCAATTTGTAATAGCTAGATCTTGGAAACAACCCCAGTGCCCATCAATCAAAGAATGGATAAAAAAAGATGTGGTATTTTTATACAATGGAGTACTACTCAGCTGTTAAGAAAGATTGCATTGAGACTTTTATAAGTAAATGGACACGACTTGAGACCATACTCATAAGTGAGATAAATCAAACCCACATGTGTAAATACTGTATTGTCTCCCTAGTGTAAGAAACTGAAAAAGTATATATGATCCAAAATCTATAATAAATACCTTGTAAGGGTAAAAAAGTGCTTGAAGAGCAAAAGTAATTGGGAAGGAAAAAGGGGGAAAGAGGGAAGGGAAAAGGAAAAGATATAAATCTATGTATATGTATATGTGAGATAACTAAAATGAACATATTGCTGAATGTATTATTGAGAAAGAACAGTTAATACTCATATGATTAGATCAATTTTACATGTCTATATCTGTTAATGTAAACAACCATTTTGAAGATAATGATACACAATATTGCAGCCATTGTCAAATTTCTATCATCCTGTTTTGTAAACCTGTAATGTTACTGTTGTGCATTCACTCTAGTCGTTTGTCTCTTTTGCTTTTTGTCTTTCTTATATGTGTCTTTTTTTCTCTCTCTTAAAAAAATATATCAGGGGGTCTTACTCTTGAAAGTGACTCCTTCATGGTAGGCTAGAGTTAGAAACTCAGTACAGTATCTGCCATATTCCATAGTGTTTAATAAGAGACTCCATTTGGGGAGGAGGTTGTGTAAAACTGAGATAAAGAACAACTCTACTTCAGGGCTTCCAGTGTTATCCTCCAAAAGTGACTGGGTGATGGGCAGCCAAGGGAATCAGCTGCAGAGAAGGTGCAGGCTAGACCAAAAAGGACAAGAGCTATGCTCCCCATCATTAGAAGCCAGGCCATGCAACTGTGATTTTCAGAGGTGGCTGGATCTGAAAGTGCTGATGTTAGCTCCATCAGTCTGCATGAACCTTCACCCACTGCCTACATCCAGCAGAGACTAATGGTCTTATTGCTCTTTCCATCTACGAATGTGAGCAAGGCCACACTAGGCTTAGACAGTTTAAACAGCCTGGAATGTAGAACAGAGAGGCCTCAAGAAAAGGGGTTACCTCACAAACCCACAGGCTATGAAGCAAGGCAAAGAAAACCATATCTAGTTGGGGTCTAAGACTATAGCTCTTGGAAGAAACCAATCATTCAAAAATAGAGGAATTTTTTTAACTCAATTTTTTCTTTATATTACTTTCATTGGTCTTTTTAGGGGGTTGAAGTTTTTGCTTTTCTTTTCTTTTTTCTTTTAACTTTTCCTTTCCTTTATTTTATTGTTGCTTTTTCTTTTGCTCATTTGATCTTATCTATTTTATCTAATACTATTTTCTTTTACTTGATAGGACTGTTTATCTCACTTTTCTCTCATCTTCCATTGATTAAGTTTTAAAATTTTACTTTTTTCATTCTTTGGTTCTGCACCTCTTTTGTCTTTACTAGTATAAACATTAGGGTTTATGAGTCTTTCAACAGCTAGTATAACTCTATGCTATTACTATTAGATACTGTTTTATTGTTTTTTTATAAACACATTGAGCCTTTTATAAGTAAATGGATGCACCTTGAGAACATGTGTGTCCTTTTGTGAAAGGACACACATGTGTAAACATCATATTGTTTCATTAGTGTGGCAAGCTGAAAGAAAATACATATGTGTATGTATATAAAAACATGTATATGTGTATTTATATGTACATAAGAATAGTTAAGATAGTTGTACTACTGATTTTTCTGAGTTCGCTTTAGAGAAAGATTTGTATTGGTATTGTTTGGACAATTGAAGGCAGATGTCTTGTGCTCTGGGCGAATGATTTGGGGATGACAATGTGCAATGTGTGTACCATTATTACTCTGATTGACGTGTTTCATAATTTTTTTCCTTGTTTTTATATTTGAATAAAATGGATTTGAAAGAAAAAGAATATGATATTGGCTGTTGGTTTGGAATAGATTGCTATGATCAGATTGAGATAAAGACTATCTATTCCAATTTTCTGTAGTTTGTATCATAAACAGATGTTGGGCTTTGTCAAAGAACTTTTCTGCATCTATTGAGATGATCATGCTTTGATCCTTGTTTCTGTCAAAACGTGTATTACTTTTATTGATTTACATATGTAGAACCATTTGTGCATACCTGGGATGAACCCTATTTGTTCATGGTGAACAATCTTCTTGATGATTTGCTGCATTCTGCTTTCCAGTATCTTGTTGAAGATTTTTGCATCTATGTTCCTTAGGGAGATTAGCCTGTAGTTCTGTTTTTCTGGCTGGATCCTTCTTTGGTTTTAGAAGCAGGGTAATATTTACTTCCAGGACTTACTTGGGAATATTGTTTCCCTTTCTATTCCATGAAAGAGTTTGACAAGGGATGGTATTATATTTTCTCTAAATTTCTTGTGAAATTCAACAGTGAATCCATCAGAACCTTGGCTTTTGGTAGTTGCTGTTTTTAATTACATTTTGAATTTTCAGCCAGGCCTGGTGGCACATGCCTACAATCCCAGAGCTTGTGAGGCTGAGGCAGGAGGATCACTGTAAGTTTGAGTCCAGCATGCTCTACACAGTGAGGTCAAATCCAGCCTGGACTATATAGTCAGACCCTATATGAAAAAACAAAAAACAAAAAACAAAAATCAACTCCATTGACTGATATTTTGTTATTTAGAATTTTTGTATCTTCTTGAGTCAGGTTTCATAATACCTATGGATCGAGGAATCTGTCATTTCTTCTGTTTTCCATCATATTAAGGTAAAGTTTCTTGAAGTATGTATTGATGTTCTTCTGGATTTCCAAAAAATCTTTGATTTCACCCTTTTCATTTGTAATTGCATGAATTTGAGTCTTTTCTTTCCTTTTTTGACATCTGGAATAGGAATACACTACGTCTTCTCAAGGATGGCAAGAAGCAGAAATATGCCACAGGGAAGCCACATGTTGTGGGTTGTAAAAATTGACAATGTGCTCTGCAGTGGATTATATTCCATGAATTACATAATTTAGGTATAAAGTTGTTGTAATTTTAGATGATCTTACATAACTGGCAATTTAAGTGTCTAACCATAATTAAGGCTTGGGCAAGCTATACTCTTCATTGCATCATGAGTATTTAATGCATTGCTCACTTATGTTTTCATATCATAGGTCTGTAAAAACATAATCCTATCAGACTTTGAGCAGTTTTTGTATCAGAGAACACGGTATAAAACACCTCAGAAAATATTTCAATGTTAAAAGTATTATACAAAATAAGAACAGGAGATCAACTGTGATTCACGCATACACCTTGGTCAAATATGTGTTTGAAGGCATTTGTCACATATATTAAACATTAGAGGATGGACCTTATGAACAATGCAAAGTATCATCATACAAATGTATCCAACAATTGGCAAGAACACAGTATACATAAGAATTTCAAAAATTTGTTTTTAATGAAGTGAGGGATACATCTCGTTAGGTTTTTCTTCATGTCAATATTATAGCTTAGTATGTAAAAACAAGGATTACCAAAGATATTATGGCATCAAAATATTAGGGAACAAAGGCATTTGCCTTATTACACTCTGTAGCAACCATACTCACCACAATAATTCCACAGATTATGAACATTCCATCGAAAGTGTTGTTACCGATGTCATACCATCATTTATACATTTTGGAAAGATCACTGTAAATCATTTCCTTTAGGAGACAAGTTATGGTGATGTGGTGAAGTGGGGCTTAAAGAGGAATCTCCCTCAAAGTTCCCACTCTTCCCCTGTAGCTATAAGTTGTTGTTCCGTAGAGAGAAGATTGACAACTATGTACTGTAAAGATTTTATGTCATCTTGTTCTTATGGGATTTATAAAGCTCTCTCTTCTTTCAAGGCTGTTATAAATTGTTTTGTCTTGTTTCTGTTCCCTTGACTGCCCCCATCCTGTTTCTAAAGTCCAACCCCCTCAAGGAAATGGATAAAACTAACGCCTTTCTTTTGTTCTGGTACTCAGTCTATTTCAGACATCATAAGGTCAAGCTGAGCCAGTGTGCACCTAAAACCCATTAAATATTTGTTTTACCCCTTAGGTCTCTCTGACATCTTGGATTCTACAACCATGGGATTCTGGCTATGAGAAACACAGAGCAATATGGCTTATGTTTAGTACATGTGGTTAAAAAATACCAGTGAGTCAAATTAAGCCACTGCAACCTAAACATGAGAAATTTTATGAAGGAAAATAATATTTTATGGAAATGATAGTATTGAAAGAAAAATATGCATCATATGTACATGACACAATATACATTGATGCTGGTGTACTAGCAGGTATCTTGTCATGTCATGATATGAAAAACAAAATTTGCTAATCTACAGGTTGTGTGAAAACAATTCAACTTTGTCAAAAACTCATGTTCAAAAGTCTTTGAAAATATATCTTAATGTGAAATACATCATCAAACTAATAAATATCCTTTGTTACAGAATATAGAAAATACACTCTAAAATTTAAAAGAAAAATAGTGCAAAATTCTAATAGCAAAAATTGCAAAATGAAGATTTTTAATGGCCTACACCTTCCAAAATTAAAGACAAAATAAAAACTGCAAATCACTGTACTGGAAAGTAAAAAATATATTTCAATCAACCATGCTTAATTAAGACACTATGTAGTAAGCTCAGACACTCACACTAAAACTCCTAATTATGTCAACTCAATATTTTTACATTAAACACTGCACATAGAGAATCTGTATAAGTGATTTACTGAAAAGCACATAATGTATGTACTTTCTGATATCTTCATCTAGGATGTTTTCTTTGGAAAATTTGTGAAGAAATACTGACATAAAACACTTTGTATAATTTCTACAGGTTTCCAATATATAAGAAATGTCTACAGGAATTTTAAAATAGGGTTACATACATAGTTTCTACCCAGTGAGACTTCCATATTTGACATACGTGTATACATATATATACACATATATTTATGTATTTCACAATGTGTGTACTGAAACCTCTACCACACTGCTTACATACATAGGGTTTCTCCCCAGTGAGTTTCTTAATGTCTATATAATGAAGACTTAGCAAATCCTTTTCTACATTGCTTGCATACATATGGTTATTAGTGTTGCTTCATTAATATATTCAATAATAATTATGTGGTGAAAGCTTTTCCACAATACACACATGCATTGGGTTTCTCCCCAGCATGAGTCCTTTTGTCTTTGATGATAACTGTTTCTGCTGAAAGCTTTTGCACATTGCTTACACAGATAGGGTTTCTCTCCAATGTGAATTCTTTCATGTATTTGATGACTTTTTGTGCTGAAACTTTTCCTACCTTGCTTACATACATATGGTGTCTCCTCCATTTGAATTTCATGTGTTTGACAAACAGTGCATGTGCTGAAAGCCTTCCTACATTGCTTGCATTCATAGGGTTTCTCTCCAGTGAGTTCTTTCATGGGTTCGACAATCATGATGTGTGCTGAAAGCTTTCCTCCATTGCTTATGTGTATAGAGTTTCTCTCCAGTGTGAGTTCTTTTATGATTTTGACAATGACCACATGTGCTGAAAGCTGTCCCACATTGTTTACATACATAGTTCCTCACTAGTGTGAGATCTTTCGTGCATTTTACAATAACACTGTTTGCTGAAACCTTTCCCACATTGCTTACATACATAGGGTTTCTTTCCACTGTGAGTTCTTTCATGTGTTTTACAATCACCCAGTGTACAGAAAGCTTTCCCACATTGCTTACATATATAATGTTTCTCCTGTATGCGTTCTTTCATGTATTTTACGTGAACTGCATGCAATGAAAGCTTTCCCACAATGCTTACATATGTAAGGTTTCTCCCGTGTGCGTTCTTTCAAATGTTTTACATGAAGTGCATGTACTGAAAACTTTCCCACAATGCTTACATATATAAGGTTTCTCCCCTGTGTGTGTTCTTCCATGTATTTTATATGACGTGCATGTACTGAAAGCTTTCACACATTGCTTACTTAGATAGGGTTTCACGCCAGTGTGAGTTCTTTTATGTTTTTTACAATCACGATGTGTTCTGAAAGCTTTCCCACATTACTCACATACATAGGGTTTCTCGCCAGTGTGAGTTCCTTCATGATCTTGACAAGTACGACGTGTGCTGAAAGCTTTCCCACACTGCTTACATACATAGGGTTTCTCGCCAGTGTGAATTCTTTCATGTACTTGATAATGACTTTTTCTTCTGAAACCTTTTCCACATTGCTTACATATATAGTGTCTCTCCCCACTGTGATATCTGTCATAGATCTGAACATTACTGGGTTTGCTGGAGGCATCCAAATTTTTCTTACATATGAAGGTCTTCTCTCTAAGGTGAGTTCTTTCACTAAGACCAGAGCAGGATTTTTCACATTGATCATGTTCATTTGGTTTCTTTCCAGCCTCTGTCCTTCCATGATTCTGAAAGGACTGGAAATCACTACAATTTCTTCTATTTTCATTACATTTAAACAGCTTCCCTTCAGATTCCAAATACTCATCTGGCTTCAGTGCAGTGTGAGCTCTGATGGGCACAGTTAGTAACAAATGACCAATCAGGGGCTTTCTACCAGCAAGACTTTCAATTGGTTTTAAACTAGATTGTTTCATATGGACATTAGCATCTCAAGTCCAAAGGAAGCTTTCTTGATATTGATTCTAAGCTTTATATTGAGTGCATTTCTCAACCTCTTCATTTCTTAGATTTCTGCAATAGTTATTGTACTCTTCTTCCACTTCCTGGTTGTCCAAGTGTTTTCCTATAGTCACCACGTTCCTAAAGGTTTCCCCCATCATGTCTCTGTAGAGCTTCTTTTGGGATGAATTCAGCAAAGTCCACTCCTCACTGGTGAAGTTCATAGCCACATCCTCAAAGGTTACTGACTCCATTGCGTAGCTTGAGGGTCTCCTAGGGTCTTTCCTATGCAGCCTGTGGCTTGTAGAAGTGACAGAAAGCAGTCCATCCAGCTGGGGTGCTCTCTGCAATGTGGCCTGTTTTATTGTTAACAGAAGTACAGTTGTTGAGTTCAGTAGATATTTACTATATGCCAATGTTTGGTTTGTCTTAGTGTTTACAGTATACTCCCACCAAATCATGGTTCAGAATTTGCAGTGTCATTCATGGATTTTTTTCTTAGAAGCTAATTAATTGTTTGTGGAAACCCCTGCAATTTTGTGGAAACTGTAAATACCCTCTGCAATTGGGTGGGGGGAAGAAGTTTGAAAGCAGCCAATTCAAGAGCATTATTCAGTCATTCTTGCTGCCTGTTGTCCTGTAACACATCTCCAGCAGATGCACCAGCATTCCTGCATCATAACAGCTGCTCCACGTGTTGCTATCTTCAGTGTTCTCAAATTTGTTCTTCTTGAAGCCCTAAGAGCTCTAAGATGCCAACAAATACCCTGCATCTTCTAAGGCTTTATAAATCTATTATATTAAATTAAATTACATAAGTGTGGGAGGTATAGCATATTTATGATTTAAAGTATAAAAATAGGCATATTTTTCTGACTGACAGGCTTTTAGCCACATAAATCTACCACATCCTCATGGTGGTGGTCTAACATGGCAAAGAGACCATCAAAAGACACCTTATCAGTCTTCTTCCTCCAGTGCTCCAAACCCAAAAATCGACTTCCTTCCTTTCCTTTTTTGGCAGCTATTGAAACTGGAAATTGAACATACGTGCAGGGCTTCAGCATGGCCAGGGCACAGGCAACCCAAGAACAAAGAAACACCTCAAAGGGCAAGATAAGGTCACAGCTGAGAACACCTGGCTCCAACTCCAATTAACTAAATAAAGACTGTAGCTGCAGGCATTTTACTCCTGTAGTGAAATGCAACATGGAGATCTTCTCCTAAGATACTTCTCCTAAATTAACAATATCTGATACTTGGAAAAGTCCTTGAACCACTCTCAAGGTCTGCTGAGTTTCCTGCGTTTTCCACTCTAACCCCTTGCTTGTTTGAAAACTAAAAAATATGGGCTACCCAGAGACATTTGGTCTTAGCCACCAAAGTCAAGAACTCCACAGAGTGTTTTAGTCCTCCTGGAGTCCTAAAGTCATATCACTTATCTCATTTATTTAACCCTTCACTGTACACTCATTTGGGAGATTAGGGATCTAGGCCAGGTCCCCAGTATTTCTTCCCATGTGTGTCAAAGACACTCCAATTCCTAGATAAAACATCACTTCTGCTTCACTGTCACCAGCTAGTTTAGCACCACCCCAATGAGAGTTAATATAAGCAGCCCCCAGCCTTTTGTGTGGTGAGAGAGCTTATGCAGCCTTGAGTGTGACTCTCCCATGCCCTCATTAAAGGCCTCTTCATACTTTGTCTCTTTTTTCTCTCCCACAGCTTCAGACTGAATGCCCAAAATAATCAGTTGGTGCCATTTTAGGCTCTGAGTGGTCAGGGCTGTATTGCTCCTGGGGGGCCTATCCCTCAGTTTGAGCCCACCCCAACCTACAAGCCCCTGCCTCTCACGAGATCCCTGTGATTGTTGTGTCTAGCTGCCACCCACCCAACTGGCCCAATCTCATCTCTTCAGGTTCTCACAGGTGAGCCAACTCTCACTTGGGGTCACCACTCATCCTTTGGGACCTCACTTGGGCTTCTAGACCCCCCCCACCTTGTCCCACCAGTGACAACTGTTGGACACAGGTGTTGGGGATCTCTCTCTCACACTCCCTGCAGGGGCGTTGACTCATTACAGGAGTGTGACTTGGGCTGTAGCCCTTTGGCTTGCCTCCAACTGAGTCACAATAGGCAAAGTTACTTCTTGCCCAGCAAAACACACTCCACTTGGGTGCCTATTGAGACTACTCACTCTGTAACTTCCAATCTCTAAATAAGCACTCACTCATGGTCTCAGAGGTATCTCAGAGCCTACAAATTAGTTTTTGACTACAAGAGGCTTGGCCTCATTACAAGCTTGATAACAGCTGCCACCCTCCGTGATTTAAACAATTTTACTATGGTAATGACAAATGGTCAGGTTCCTTATCTTCAGGCCTGTTTTGCTCTCAGGACATGCTCCCTCCCTCATTCAGGTATGTGGGGCAGCCCAAATACTTTTGGGCTGCTCTGCTCTGCCAAAACCCTTACCTGACAATCCTGTTGACCTTACAGACAATATCCCTTCTGCTTTCACCTCCCCACCATACCCACAAAGCTCCCCTTGTTCTCCACTGCCACCATCTTCTCCACCTCCTACCTCGCCCACTACTCCTTCATAGTCATTTTCTCTCATCTCATCTCACGACACCCTCCCCTTCCTGCCCCTCCTCCACTCCACTGTCGCCATTTTCTCCACCACCAGATCTCACTCCTCCCTCTCACACCATCTTGTGGCTTTACACACTCACCACCATCTGTCAACACTTCCCACACATTGCCTTCATTATCCCCACTCCAACCACCTTTTACATGAGCCTCACCCCAACTTCTCCTTCCCTTTTGTGAGGTGACAGGTACCAAAGGCTTAATCTACATTCATGTCCCTTTTTCCCTCTCTGATCTCTCACTTATCTTTCAGTATATAACATCCTTTGCTGCTGACCCATACAATTATATCAAAAAGCTTAACTTCATTATTCAATCCTATCTACAAAGATCTTTATGTTATTCTCACTTCCACTTTGTCCCCTCAACAAAAATTAAACTCCCATTTTATTTCCCAAGCAACACCAAAAATTCAGACTAAATTCAGAAAGTCAGACCTTGATCCTCAATCCCCCCAGGGAAACCTCTTAGATATGGCTTTTCATGTCTTCAACAGTAGATAAAAACAACAAAAACAGGATGACTTTAAAAGGTTACATTCCAGGATGATGTTAAAAAGGTTGCATTCTAGGCTAAAACTCCAAGGCCAAGTTCTGGCCATGGAGGCTGCAGCTGCAGTGGCTCTTGGGGCTCAAGATAAAACACAGGCTGAGGAAAAAACATCTAAAAACCTGGGCCCCTCCCTACCATGCTTCAAGTGCAACAGAAAAATGACACTGGATATGAGCCTGCCCTCGCCTGTGGCTATGAATGGGAACTTATCCCATCTGCAACCAAGAGGGCCACTGGAAGTGCGACTGCCCTGTCTGCCAGAGAGCAGGTGAGTCATCACCTTCCCTGCCCTCACAGGATAGGACACTGCCACCTTGGACTCATCACTGGCTGATCTGCTTAGCATCACCACTAAAGAGGATCGATGGAGCTTGGGGCCCATGGCCCCCAATGAGGTATCTCTCTCAGAACCCTGAGTTTCAGTGGACTTCTCAGGTAAAATTGTATCTTTTCCTTGTTGACCTGGAGGCCACCTATAGTGTTCTTCTGAGTTTTCAGGCTGATGTTCCCAGTCTGCAGTCTCCACTGTGGGAGTTGACAGCCAACATATATGACCTTCCCAGACAGGACCTCTTCCCTGCAGATTCCAAACCCTTTTCTTTATGCACAACTGTCTTATTATCCCAACCTGTCCTGTATCCCTTTTTGATAAAAAAAACTCCCAACACTCAATTTCTCTTATATTCTCTCCCCACGACTCTCATGCTCCAATCACAACCATCATGCACTGCCCCCACCCCTTCCCTCCTTCCTCATCAACCCTACAGTCTGCGACACCTCCAATTCCATTCGTGCCACCCATGTTACTCCAGTGCTAATTCTCCTCAAACATCCCTCATTCTTTCCTTCTGTTCCCCAATACCCAATAGCCCCTAAACATCAATGGGGCTCAAACCTATAATCCATTGCTTGTTAACTAATAGGTTTCTGAAAGTTACTCACTTGCCTTATGACACCCCGATTCTCCCTGTCTTCAAATCCAATGACTCCTATTGCCTAGTCCAAGATCCCAGAGCTATTAACAATGCAATAACACCAGTTCACCTGGTGGTGCCAAACCCTTACACTATACTGTCTCATATTCCTCTGTGTACCTCTCACTTTCCTGTATTAGACCTAAAGATACATTTTTCACTATTCCCTTACACCCCAATTGCCAAGATCTCTTTACCTTTACATGGACAAACCCAGACACTCTCTAATCTACACAGCTTACCTAGACAGTCCTACCTCAAGGCTTCAGGGATAATCCACACTTCTTCAGTCAAGCCCTTGCTGCTGACCTTGCAGCTCTCAATCTTAAACCTAACACTCTTCTCCAATATATAGATGATCTTCTCCTCTGTTCTCCATCTTATGCTCTAACTATACAACACATGGCTACTCCTCTGAACTTTCTTTCAGGACATAAACACAGGGTGTCCCCTACTAAAACTCAAATAGCTCCACCAAAGGTTAAATACCTGGATCTCAACCCTCACTCCCACCACTTGTTCTATAACTTCAGACCACAAAGCCCATCTCCATGATCTCCAGGTGACAACTACAAAACAACAAGTTTTATCTTTCCTAGGTTTAACAAACTTCTTTCATCTCTGGGTTCCCAACTTTGCTACACTAGTCCAATGTCTTTGTAAGACATCTAAAGGTTCCCGATCAGAGCCTCTCAACCTTGCTACTCCTATACACTCATTTTCTAAACTAAAAGAGGCCCTTTCAAAGGCCCCATCCCTCACTCTCCCTAACACAACCCAAGCTTTCTACCTCTCAAGATCATAATGTTGCAGGAGTTTTAAAACACACACAAACACACACACACACACACACACACACCCTTCTTTCCAAGCAATAGCCTACTTCTCAAAACAATTAGACAACACAATACAGAGCTGACTTCCCTGCCTTTGAGCAATTGCCGCAGCAGCCACGCTAACACAAGAGGCCAAAGAGTTCACTTTATTTTATTTTTAATGATACAAATGCTATATTATTTTCAAAAGAACAATTCTCAGTAAAAATGAAATATGAAAATGACCCTGTGAAAACTACTTTTCACTCAAAATTCTTTAACTATCTTAACTAATTTTTATATACATACATAGATTTTCTTTCAGTTTGTCTCAAAATGCAACAATATGATGGTTACACATGTAATTACAGAGTTTACTTTAAAACAATCAATTATAGTCCACTCACCCCATTGCCCCAATGACCTCATTTCACACAAGACATTTCCTGCCTTAATGACACCTTCTCGCATATAACAAGTTCACTTAATACTCACACAGGAGCCTACAATTACTGTCTCTGCCAGCAGCTCTCCCAACCTAGCCACCTTACTTCCCACCTCTGATGAGACCCCTGTCCACAATTATATTGAGGTCCTACAGATAACTCCTACTCCCTTCCCTCACATTAACAGTATACCTCTCCCTACAGCTACCGATACATGATTCATAGATGACAAACACAACCAACATGCTCAAAAGAGAACAAAACATGCTACAATCATTGGTTCTAAGGTAATAGATATGAGCCCACTGCCACCTAAAACATCTTCACAAAAAAACAAAGCTAATTGCCCTCACATGGGCCCTCACACTAAGGACAAAATCATAAACGTCTATACTGACTTTAAATATACATTTAACATCCTTTACTGTCATACTACTTGACAAAAAGAGATCTAATTAATATTCATGGGAGCCCTATCACTAATGCATCTCTCATTCTCAAATGGCTAGAGGCAACACAACTTCCAAAACAGGTAACAATCATTCACTATAAGGGATACAACACCATCAGACTCTATCTTTCAGGATAATACTTTTGCAGACACACAGGACAAATTAGCTATACAACAGACATATCTCTTTCACCTTCTCTCCCTTATCCTGAACACCTTGCCCTCACCTCAGTATTCACCTACACAACCACAATTAATTCACAAACCCACTTAAAGTCTTAGACTGATTTTAAGTTTCCCGAAGTTTGTGTGATCCTTCTTTGTCTTCCAGCTTTGTTTATAATCTCTTCCTCTCCTATTCCTCTATACCCTCCATCCCTTTTAAATTTTCTCAATTGACAGTAAAACTGGTGTACTGAGGGCTTATTTACTACATACAGTTTTCTGGCATTTTTTATTCTATTTTAATTTTTTTATTTTAAAGAGAATTAAACAAAACAAAACAAAAGAAAGCAGATCAGAACAAAGCAATGCAAGCAACACAGAACTTCAAAACAAGACAACAGAAAATCAATAGTGGCTACCATAATGTTTCTTGTCTTCTTCAAAATAGTTATCCAGCCGGGCGTGGTGGCGCACGCCTTTAATCCCAGCACTCGGGAGGCTGAGGTAGGCGGAGCATTGTGAGCTCGAGGCCGGCTTGGGCTACAATGCGAGCGCAAGGCCGACCTGAGCTACATAGTGCGACCCTGCCTCAAAAAACCAGGGCCGGGAGTTTGGCTCAGTGGCTTAAGCGCCTGCCCTGGCAGGTGCAAGGCTGTGAGTTCAATCCCTGGTGCTGCAAAAAAAAAAAAAAAATAGTTATCCATATTTTCACATATAATAAATTCAAACAAAACAAAATAGTATAAAACTGATCAAAACAAAAGGAGGAAAACATTACAGGCCTTCAAAACCAGACAACAGGAAATCAACAATAGCTACCATAATGTCTCATTTTCTTCAAAATAGCTGTCCATACCTTCACCCAAATTGAAATCAAATAATAGAAAACAGACTAAAACCAATCAAAACAAAGAATAAAAGCATATAGTAAAAATTAGACAAACCAAAACTAAACAGAACAACGAAAACAATATGGGATTCAAACCATGATAATAGCTTAACAATGGCCACTGCTTTCCCTTTGTAGACACTTCCTCTCCTTTCACTTTCACAATTTGTATTGTGTATTTTGGATCCCACTAACTCCCTTAGTTTTTTATACTAGGAAGGCAACACGATGTTCACCCATGTGACTCTGAATCATTTCATCCATGAGTATGATCTCAAGTTGTATCCATTTACCTACAAGAGCCTCGAGGTTATCTTTCTTCATAGCTGAGTAGTTTTCCATTGGATAAAAATGCCATGTCTTTCTTGTCCACTCTGCAGCCAATGGTCAAGCTACTCCCACTTCTTTCTGGTTCCCTGACACATAGATCATTGGTCCCTCTCCTTTGATTTTCAATCTATGAACCCTCTTTCGAGTCAAATGTGTTTCTTATGTAAGGCATATTGATGGATCCTGTCTCCTGATCCACTCTGCCTGTTTCTTTTTATTGGTGAATTGAGGCCATCTACATTAATGGTTATGGCCAAACATGCACTGCCTTGTCTCTGCCATGTTATTTTCCTGCTGTTGGCTGCCTACTTTACCTCTTCATTCAGTTGTCTACCCTGCTCGGTGATACCACTTTGCCACTGTTCCTGGAGCTGTGGTCTTTTTTTATCTCTCTCTAGAACATCCTTCAGATTTCTTTGCAGGGTTGGTTTGGTGGTGATGAATTCCTTCAGTTGTTCTTTGTCATGGAAGTATCTTGTTCCTCCATTAAATTTGAAAGACAGTTTTGCAGGGTACATCAATCTGGGTTGGAAGTTTTCTTTCAGGACTTGAAATACTTCAAGTTCTTCACTTGATGGTTTGTGTTGAAAAGTCTGTAGTTATTCTGATGGGTTTTCCTTTATAGGTGATCTGTTTCTTTTCTCTAGCAGCTTTTAATATTCTATTCCTATATTAAATTTCTGGGATCTTGATTATTATATGTCTGGGTGTAGATTTATCTTGGTTATGGCTAGCTGGAGTTCTATATGCTTCACTTATCTGAATGTAACTTCCTTTTTCCATGCTTGGAAAGTTCTCTGATATTATTTCTGTAAACAGACTTTTAATGTCATTTGTGTTGACCCCTGCTTTTTCACTCACATCTTTTATTCTGAAGTTATGTTTCTTTGGGTTGTCTTGCAGCCATTGAATTGTTACTTCCAGGTTCCTTGTTATTTTTAAGAGATCTTTCCTTTTGTGATCACAAGCTGCAAACTTATCTTCAAGATGTGAAAGTCTAGCTTCAGTTTCTTTCAAGTGTTTTGCCAGCTTTCAATGGAGTTTTTAATTTCCTGGATATCTCTTTGATTCTGTTTCATGTATTCTAAATCTTTTTTGTACAGTTAATTCAAGGTTTCCCTCATTTTCCTATGCTCCTCCATTTTTTCATCTATGTCTTCTTTAGAGATGTTTAGCAATTCTTTATTATGTTTTTCATCTCTTCCTTTACCTGAGTTAGTATTTCTGTTCTAATTTCTTTTATTGCCTCATGAAGTTGTTTCTATACTTCAGTTGCCATCGCTTCAGAAAGTTCAGGTGTGCAACTCCCAGTTTCTTCCATGTTTGCATCTCCTGGACTTGCTCTACTTAGATTGGAGGCCAGACACTACCTTTTGCTTCTTCGTCTTGACATATTCCTTGGTTCTTCTTGGCAAGTGGGTACTGGAGTCCCAGGCAGTTCCTGCATTGGATACAATTTCTCTGAAGTGAGACTGTTTGGTTCTTCTAGACAGTGCTGACTATGGGTATCTGATTGTGGCCATTGGGTACACTGGTGAAGAGCTGTCTGCTGCTTTTTCAAACCTGTGTTAGCTCCTTGATGGCTAGTGGAGTGCATGTGGGGGCGGGGCTGTTGCCACCTGAGGACCTGGGCTGGTCACCAGTGTGATCCTCCACTACCCCCCCTGGAGTGTGTTCAGGGACAGTGCTGGCCTCTGCCACCTCCAGACTGAGCTGGCTACCCCCAGGGAAACTGCAATGGCGCTAGGATACGTGCAGGGGTGGGGCTAAGTCCGAGCAATTTCCATGGGCCTGCACCCAGCTAAGAGCTGCTGGAGGAAGCCAGCAGCAGTTCTGGTTCTGGGCTTATCCAGCCCGATTCCAAAATGGCTCCTGGCCAATCACTGTCCCCCATGATAAGGCTGAGTCCTCTGTACTCACTGCCAGCCAAGCAGTCTTCCAGGTCTGCTGCTCCCCTCACTGCAGCTCCCCTCCAATGCTGCCTCTTTGCAGAGCCCGCCAGGGTCACCTGCTGCCACGTCACCTTGTGTGTTCCCAGGTTCCAACAGCTCCTCTGGCACAGTGGGTCTGGCTCTGGGTGAAGGTGCCACCAGCTACCGCCTTCTTCATTTAAGTTTTTCTTTTTTACTCTTTCTGTGTGCTTCAATTCTCACTTTACACACTTCCTGGGTCCAGGGGACCCACTTCCTTCCCTCTTGTCTTCCCCATGATGCTATATTCCAGCATCTGGACTGTATCTCTCAGAGAGGCTGTTTACTCTGTTGCTTACTGTTCTGCCATCTTCCTGAAAGTTGGATTTTTTTTTATTTTAAAGAGAATAAAACAGAACAATAAAACATTGACAAGATAGTAGGAAATCCACAACAGTTACTTGCCACGGTCCAGCCGGGCTAGGTCCACAGAGTCCCCGAAGGTGGGCTGAGCGTCGGCGCGTGGAGAACAGACACACAAACAGCTCAGAGACTGCGTGAATCTGCTTCGTTTATTGCTACTCTCTACTACTACTGTTACTAATACAATTACATACTCTACTAACTCTCACAGAATAATTTCTATCCCTTTTTGCAAGGGCTGAA
>RJWM01037797.1:0-10615 GCA_004363535.1 Dasyprocta punctata | reverse complement strand
GGATTAAAGGCATGCGCCACCACGCCCGGCCCAGCCCTGGTTTTTTGAAGCAGGGTTGCACTGTGTAGCTCAGGCCGGCCTTGCATTCATGTTGTAGCCCAAGCCAGCCTCGAACTCACAATGCTTCTCCTACCTCAGCCTCCCGAGTGCTGGGATTAAAGGTGTGTGCAACCATACCCGGCTCTATACAGAATATTGATGGATCTTGTCTCTTGATTCAGTCTGCCTGTGTTTCTTTTTATTGGTGAATTGAGGCCATCTACATTATGGTTACAGCTGACATGCACTAGCTCACCTCTGCCATGCTATCTTCCTGCATTCCCCCACTTTCCCGCTCTGTTCATTTGCTTGTCCTGTTTGGCAGTCCTCCTCTGCTGCTGTTCCTTGAACCATGGTCATCTTTATCTCTCTCTAAAATATCCTTCAGCACTCTCCATAGAGTTGGTTAGGTGTTCATGAATTTCATCAATTGTTCTTTGTCATAGAAATATCTTACTTTTCCCTCAGTTTTGAAAGACAGTTTTGCAAGGTTCATCGGTCTGAGTTGGAAGCTTTTTTTTTTCAGGATTTGAAACACTTCACCTCAAGCTCTTCTTCACTTGATGCTTTGTGTTGCAAAGTCTGCTGTGATTCTGATGGGTTTTTCCTCTGTAGGTGACCTGTTTCTTTTCTCTAAGATCCTTTAATATTCTATTCTTCTGCTGACTTTCTGCAATTTTGATTATTATATGCCTGGGTGTAGATTTATTTTGGTTATGGCCAGTTGGAATTGTGTATGCCAGTTCCTTTTCCCATATTTGGAAAGTTTTCTACTATTACTTCTGTAGATAGTCTTTTTATGTCATTTGTGTTGATCCCTACTTTTTTGCTGACACCTATTATTCTTAAATGATTTTCTTTGCATTGTCTTGTAGCCATTGAATTGTTATTTCCTGGTTTCTTGTTATTTTTAAGAGATTTTTCTTTTCACAATCACTAGCTGCAATCCTGTCTTCAAGGTCTGAAAGTCTATCTTCAGTCTCTTTCAAGTGGTTTTGCCAGCTTTTGATGGAATTTTTAATTTCAGAGTTAACCAACTTGGGCAGGGAGTAATAGCTAGATACACCCCATGCACCTGCAGGCCACCATTGGAGAAGCTTGCTTCCTGCAGGCAGCCAGTGCAGGCCAGGAAAATCAAACAGCCCTGTGTGCACCTGCTGCCATTGGGGGAGTCCCTGTGTAACTATGCAGGCCAAGAGAAGAAGCAGCCTTCCACCACTTACCCATGGCCACCCAGGAAGCCTTGGTACAGCTGCACAGGTCTGGAGAATCCTACCGTATGCCTTACTGCCTTCCCAGGAACCTGGGTTTGGAGAAACCCATGTGCCTGGCCCATTCTTTTACACTGTGTGTGTGTGGGGGGTGGGCAGCGAATGCAGGAAGCACCTGGTACCCCACAACTTGTTTGTTTGGAGGAGCCCAGTAAAATGTCAAGATGAAGGAGCAAAAGGCATTCTCAGACCTCCAGCCCACACAGAAAAAATCTAGGAGATATAGTCATGGAAGAAAATGGAAATTACACACCTCAAATCACTGAAAGGATAGCAACTGAAGTAAATAAACAACTTCATGAGACTGTAAAAGTAATCAGATCAGAAATAATATCTCAGGTAAAAGAAGAAATCACAAACATACTGAAAGAATTGCTGAGCATATCTAAAGAAGGCATAGATGAAAAACAGGAGCATAGGAAAGTGATGGAAACCTTGGATGAGCAATATAGAAAGGAATTGCAAGGCATGAAACAGATTTAAAGAGATATCCAGGAAATGTATATGTATTTCTTTAGTAAAATTAAGTTCAAAACAATTAAAAATGAATAAATGATTGTCTTAGGCAACCAAGAAAATTTAAATATCAAAGATTAGCAGGTATATTAGATTATTTATATGACGATTATTATATGAAGGTATGTTTTAAAGTGTAGTAATTGAAATGTTATCAAAACCTTTGATTCGCATAAGAAAATTCATATAGTTTCAAAGAAAGGGAGGAGAAGTTGAGGAAACCTCACTGACTTCAGGAAGAAGATAAGAAAAAGCAAGGCAAGGAGAGGCAAGATAGCGAAGACCCAAGGAATTCTTTTGATTAGCTTAAATCTTGATCAAATAAAGTGAAAATTTGGTAAAAACAGATCAATAAACTATTTCAACTGTGGAAGGCTGGCAGAAGTCGGCTGTTGCAGGAGACGTAATAAAATGAAAACAGAAATACAGAAAATTATTCTTACAACAACGTATTTAAAAGGAGAAAGACCTGGAGATTTTCCAAGTGGAATTTGGTACAAAGGCCAGTGATAAGTAACCCAGCAAATGATTTTGTCCTCCAGCAAAACCGCAATGTTTCCTTCAATTTGTGTCTCACTGAAAGCTTGTACTTGTGAGGCTAGTAGTTTGACAGGTTGATAGCTGTGAGCAATAGTTTAAATATAGTTAGGTGAAGAGTATTTTGAATATTTAAAGTTAGTGAATTAAACTGATCATTAATGCTAAATAAATTTTATAATCTTTTGTGGACACATAATCTTTCAAGAACCCAATACAATAAGAAATTGACAACAATAAATCTGAGGCTAGAGTATTTTATTTCCCTCAGGGTAAAGATGTTTTGTGCTAAAGTCTATAAAAGTTTTATGAATGGAAATATAAAAATATAATGTGTGTAGTTTTTAAACTTATTTTTAAAGGAAACATAAAAATCATGTGCAGTGTTTTTACTTTATTTCACTGTTTTTTATGGTTCTTATTTCATTGTTGCCAACACTGGGGATTGAACCCAGCACCTCATGCATGCTAGGTAAGTGTCCTACCACTGAGTTAGACGCTGAACCCCTCCATGTGAAGTTTTGATACAGGTAGACATGGTGCAGTGTTTAAGTCAGGGTAAGCATCTTTCTCCATAAACATTTATCCTTTTGTTATGTGAAAATCAAAATCTTTTCTTCTAACTTTTGGAAATATATAGTACATTACTGTTATCTATTTACTGTCACCCTATTTTTGTGTATGTGTATGAACAGCCTATATAAAATTTCTATAGTTCAGCTTACAATTAAGATTTTGGGGATGCATGGGGACACTGACTCACAATGCACAGTTTAAATACTACAAGTTTTCTCTCATATGAAAAGCAACTTATAAATAAAGAGCAAGATACAAGAGAGATAATAAGAAAAGGGAGATATATCTTTTGTAAGAGGGAAGGGGAGCAGGAGTTAGAGGCAGATAGGGAAGAAATGGAGGTGAAAGGGATGAAAAAGAATTAAGATGTGTTATGTTATACACCAGCACCCTACAAAGAGCATAATCAGTATGTACTGTAAACATGTGCTAATGGAAAATAAAAACTGAAACAAAAAATTTCAGTGAAAACTGGAATTTCCTTTTACTCTGGTGGCTACTTTATTTCAGTGAAGTTCCTTTATTATCTATAAGAATCAGTTGAGAACATCATGAATGGTGTATTCCTCTGTATCTCCGTATACATGTCTGTTCTTCCTGCCAATCTGTAGCGCACTGAGAAACCTGCCCCTCTGCCACAATAATAATGAATGGCAAAGCAGGGTGAAACCCTGAAGCATTCGCTGGAGGACTGGAGATTAGTGAACCTGGGGCGGATATGACAGCACCACACTCTGAAGACTGACCCATAGTCTTTCCACCTATAGTCTGACCCTCTGTTCATTCTTCTCACTCACCATTTTGCCCTATGTTCCAGTAACTGGTCATGTTGATCACAAAGCAATAGCAGTGGTGCAGTCATTGCCCTGCTCCCAACAAGAATATCCAAGGGCCGGGAGTTTGGCTCAGTGGCTTAAGTGCTGTCTGACAGGCGCGAGGTTGTGAGTTTGATCCCCGGTGCCAAAAAAAAAAAAGAATATCCAAAGTACAGAAGAGGGGATTCCTTTTTATGTGATTTCTTAGAACTGTAATGACCATCTACTCTCACAACTAGACTGTGTTGGGAAGTAACAGATTTATTAGCATTACAGCAATAATGGAAATGTACTGGCAGTACCTAAATAGGATCCAAAATGGACAGTTAAAATATCTGTGAAGTCCTCAGGCTCATATAATGAGGATGGTGTTTTTAAGGCAGAGAGTTACAGACAAAATTCATGACCTGGCAGTTTTGAATTGGTGATCTCAGTGTGACAAAGATCCTAAATGAGTTTTGATGAACACTGATTTTCTTGCTAACCATGCTATTTTAGGTGATTCATAGTCTAAAACATTGATTGTCTTAACAGTCTTTAACATCTGTGTGGGGTATTATGTTGGTCTTATATCTTGGGAGAGATCTTTCCTAACAGGTCAGATGAGGCTGCCTTGAACCTCTCTGGGTCATATATGGAAAGAAATGTTACAGCACATGTGAGCGTCACTCTGAAAACAAGGCTCTAGAGAAGAGCCTTGTTTCTTCTCTCTTCTGGTGGCACCAGTAGTTGTTTAAAGCTACAGTTACCCCAGTCTCTACTTTACTACCACATGGTCCTCTCGTCTTCTTCATCCTCTGTGTGTCTCTTGTGAGGACATTTATCTTTGAATTTAGTGTCCAGGTGATAGCCCAGGAGAACCACTACTAAGACTTCTGCCCCAATTAAGTATTCAAAGGGTTCTTTACCCAGCAAGATGTGTCACCTAAATTAAAATTAGAGAGATTCTCTAAAGATTAATTAATCGATATGGGAACAGAGTAGCTCTGGAGTGGATTAAGCATGCCACAGTAAATGATGGCCATGTCTCAAGGAGGATGAAGCAAGAGAAGTTTTTAAAGGCAAAAGGGGAGAGATGTATATGAGTCCCTTGGATACAAAGTTCTCTGGTCTTGGAAGCCTGAGACAGGAGTTGGAGAACTCATTGGTAGGATGCAGCTGTTTTGTGCAAACCGTCTTGTCTGAAGTGTTGCACTGCTGAAGAATGTTGAAGGTAAAGTTTGTTTCATAAACCCATGCATATATGGGGGACATGCAAAATATGGATTCACATAGACAAATAAGGAATATCTTACCTGTAATTCCAGAACTCCAGGAACCTGAGGCAGGAGGATCACAGGCTCATGCCCACAGTGGGCAATTTAGCAACTTAGTGAACCCTGTCTCAAATTTTCAAAAATGAAAATAAAAATAAAGGCTGGGAAGGCAGGTAAGTGGGATGTCCCTGTATTCAATTCCCAGTGCCATTAAAAAAAGAAGAAGAAGAAGAAAAAAAAGGAATCTCTTGTAGAATTCAAATAGTATCTATCTCAGACAGTCAGGCATGAGCTCTTTCTCTTCATTATTTTCCTGCTTCAATTTTGTGTGAGTGTGACAAAAACTATTTCATCTCGGTATTATCAATCTTGTAAGATCAAATTCTTAAGGTCCCAGAAATTAGGTCATGGATGTATTTTTTTGGGGGCTCAACATTCAAACTAGTTTGGGCCCTAACACTTGAAAAATGAATAATAAAACATTCACTTCTTCCTGTTTTTATTTTTCTGTGTAAGTATTTGCTTGTTTTGAGGTCCTTAGGATCAAACCCAGGCCGGGTGCATACTAAGCACAAGATCTGCTTCAGAGCCGAGAGGGTGATGAGCAGGGCCTGCATTACTGTTGGATAGGCACAGGAGCTTGCGGGGTGCCATCGCACAGAGGGTGACCACAGATAACAGTGTGTTTGTGTTTCTAAGCAGTCGTTTCAAAAAGCTAGAAGAAAGGATTTGAGCAGCTTTTACCATGAAAACATGAAAAAGGTTGGAGAAGACACAAATTTAACCCAACTTAAGCATTGCACAACAGAAACATATATCAAAATATTGTGCTAGCCTCTTCATGTGTACCATTTTTATGTTTTTATGTATCAGCTAAAATACCTTTCAATAATAAAGCATTCATTGTTCTCAAAAGAATTTCAACTGTATATAATCACTTAGCTGGCAGTCTTGAAGAATCATGTACAAATAATAAGCAGACACAAAGGAGGCATGTTTACCTCACACTATCCGCGGGGTGCTGCAAGGAAGGGGTGGCTGCTGAGAAGTTTTCTTAAAGAGCTCCAAGTGGCTGCTTAGCAGAAGCCTAGGAGTTATCTAGGACAATGTAGTTAACTTAGGGAGGGTCATGTAGGCAAAAGGCTTAACACCATAAAGCTGGGAAGAAGAAAAGGCCAACTTGAATAGGAAATTTACCAGTTCCAGTATTGCTGGAATATGAAATTGTGCATTGGTATGTGGTGGCTAAAGATGAGGAAGAAGTAATTAGTGGCTCTGAACGTGCAGTGAAATCACGGAGGTGCTTGTTAAAATGCTGACTGATGACTTAGGTGTGAGATGGGACCTGAAATTCTGCATTTCTGAAAAGCCCTCAGGCATTGCTGATGCTGCCCAACCGTGCTGAGTAACAAGCATTCCTATAGGCACCAGGAGCAATAAACAAAGTAAAAGCCCGCTAACTAGGGTGTGCCAGAAACTTTCCTGTCCAAAGGAATGTTGTTGGGTGGAAATAAGGAATCCAGTAGGCCCACCTCTGCACATTAGTATCCAAAAAAAAAAGAAATCTATTATTTGAAAAAAAATTCAAATAAAATGCTAACAATAGCAAAAACTTTTAAATGTAAACTCTTGAGTTTCTTTTAAGAAGAATGTTCGAATGGTCAAATCATCTTGAGAAATACCTTCCATCTGGGAAGCTGCAGGAAAGATGACCTAGGGCAGTGGTGGCAAAGCTTTCAGAGCTTTCAGTGATGACCAGCAGCCTACTGCAGCATGTCTAGCATAGCTTCTCTGCTACTGGGCTACGGGCACTAAGACTTTCTCTCTACTCATGGAGCACCTAGGATTGTCCCACCGAAAGGGGTAGAACTGGCAAGTGTCCTGCGGCAACACTGATGGAAATGATGACCTTGTTCTAAAGAAATGGAATGGCTTGTGGACATTGCTTATGGTAAGGTCAATAATAAACTAGTGAATGAAAATTTTAAACAGGAAGAAAAAAGTCCTGACTTTATGATATGACTATGGCAAAATGAAACTCTGAGATTTTAGTCTTTGATAAAGGTTTTCTCAGGGTTCCACCAAGGCATAGTTTGGTTTTGGGGGCTTTCTAATGAATGCGTCTTCTAAATGATTATCAATAGCAAAGGCATCAGGGAGGTTTGAATATAGATCCTTTAAAGTCAAGAACAGCTATGTCCAATTTTAATATCAATCTGAGGGTTTATCCAGTGGGACGGTGTCTGCCAAAGAAAGCCAAGCATCAATTCTTTACCTAAAAGTGGACACATTCTGTAGTCTGAAAACCCTTGATTTTTCAGGCTTGATATTTTATGTAGAGGTTATAAAATACTATTACAAGCGCAGCATAATCAACAATTTGCAGGGAGTTTTGGACCTTTTTCCTTTTGTTAGGGAGGTGTGGTGGTCAGTCCCTCGAGTGGCCCATGACCGTAATCCCCTGTGTTCATGCCTGTGTAATTCCTTTCCCTTCAGTGTGGTGAGACCTGGCTTGCTTGTAACACATAAAATACAGCAGAAGTAATAGGGTACTTTGTCAGTAACTAACATTTGACTAAGATACTCCCTTTCTGGCTTTGACAAAGCAAGGCACCATTTGTTCTCATAATGAAGACTGAGCAGGTTTCCGACAACTAGGGAGAAACTGAGGGTCTCAGTCCAATAAAGAGCTGTGTGCTTCCAACAATGCTGTGAGCTCAGAAGTGAACCCTTTCCCAGTCCAGCTTTCAGAAGATAACTCAGCCCTGGTTGGCACCATGATTTTAATCTCTTGGGACTCAGTCTCTTGGGACTGCTATGGTTACAAAATAACCATAAGCTAATTATGTTTGTTTGTTTTTTGCAATACCGGGGATTGAACTCACAACCCTGCACCTGCCAGGCAGGCACTTAGACCACTGAGCCAAACTCCTGGCCTGATTTTTTTGAGGCAGGGTCGCACTATGTAGTTCAGGCCAGCATAAGCTAATGCTATATAAACAAGAAAATATGTTTGCAGATCCAGAGGCTGAAGAGTCCATGATCAATGAGATAGATTCATAGTCTGGCCTGCTTCCTTTCCTGGTACAGAGATGTCCGCCCAGAGGGGAAGGGTAATGGGATCTCTCTGTCTCCACTGTAAGACTGTGTTTACCGTACTCATCACCTTCCAAAGATCCTTCCAAAGATCACGCTGTTTGCAGGGATTTAACATACAGTTTCGGGGGGAGAGGAAAATAAAATATTCAATCTCTAGTAGAATATTTGTAGGGAATCCAGCTGACTCTTTCCTGATATCTGACCCATGAGATGATAAATGTTTATTTTGCTAAGGTGCTAAGCGGGTAGTCCTATTATTATAAATATAGGTAATATGTTGTCCTGGTGATTCTTAAAGACTATGATGACAAAAATATGTTTAAAAAAATGGCAATAGGGAACAGTGGTCTTTTCTACATTGGCACCAAGCAAACACATACTGCAACCCGGCAGTACTCCAGTAGCCTCTGTGCTGAGGTTAGGAACCTTTGTATCTTAACTTTTCAATGTTAGGCAAGGCTTCCTTTCTTCTTTAACTCACTTTTTTATCATGAAAAATTTCAAACCTTAGAGCAGTTGAGAAAGAATTCCAGCGAACTTCTCTATCTCTTCATGTTCCTGCACATTTGGATTATCATCTTCTGTACTTAAACACACATTCAGTCTCTGGTTTTGATTTGACAAAATCAAATAACCATGCAGTCCTCTGGGAGCTGCATTCACAGTATTCTCAGAGGGGATTTAGAAAGCAACTTGAGTCCAGGTGTTAAATAAAATATCAGTTTCAGCACCTGCACCACCCAACCCATTATGAAGAAGAGAAACAGTTCACTGTCTACCAGACAGAGTCAGACAGAATTGTGCCATTCCAATAAACTGAGGAAGTAACCTTTTGGTAATTACCAATATGCTGTGAAGTGGGACTCTGGTCTCTGTTGAATGACCAGAGAGAACAACTGAGTATTTTCTCTATACAGCAAGAAAGAACTAATGCTATCTTATTTCAAATATTGTCAGAATAATTGCAGCTCTTGGGAGGCTGAGGCAGGAGAAGCACCATGAGTTCAAGTCCAACCTGGGATACATAGTGGGTTCAAGGTCAGTCTGAACTATGTAGTGAGTCCCTGTCTCAAAAAGCAAAAATAAAATAAAATAAAAAATAAGAATAACTCTTTATGATAGCTTATGAAAACACTGAAATTTTATGTTACTAAGTATCTGTGAGCTGTCATAATGAAAACAGAGAAATGTAAATTGCTACTCCTGAGAGCCATCACCCAAGTATAATTACTTTGTTATAGATAACTTCTGGCAATTCCTTTTTCTCTGTAAAAGTTTTAATTTGTGTAACTGGAATCGTACTATGCATAATTACAAGATACACTTAATTTGCTTGGGTGACCAAATTACAAGTCCACGTGGAATCTTGTTTTTACAGTTTATCATTTGAATACCCGTGCTTCCTCACATCCACACCTACTCCTACGTCCAACCACACGCCCCTCTTCAGAGTCTGTAAATATGCAAACTTGCACATACTTCTCTTTGATATGTACATGATAGCATACTTTCACATATTTTTCTCAAAATATATGCCATAGAATCCCTCTTTCTTTCTCTCTACCTATCTATATTTTGCTAGAGCTGTATGTGTAAGAAATACATACTAATGTGTTTTATATACTAGGCTCCCTTTTAATAATTTGTTTTCAGATTTTCACTATAAAGATTACAACAAGTAACCTTATATAATATCATATCATTTAATACATGTAAGATTATACATTTAAATTTCCTGGAAGTAGAAAAACCAGGTAAAAATATGCATTTTAATTTTTATAGATGGCATAGTTCTCCACAGAAATACCAGTATACATTTTCATTCACCATGATCTCTTTATCCTCAACCAAATCTTGTCCAAAGGAATTAACATTTTTTACTATATATATAGAATTTGTTTGCACATATAGAGTCATGTGTGCATAATGATGTTTCCATCAATAGCAGACCACAAATGCAAAGTTGTCCCATGAGATTATAATATTTAGTGACATTGTGACTATCTTAGTTTGTGTAAACACTTTCTTGTTTGCACAAAGTTAAAACCCACTAATGATATGTTTCTCAGAATATGTCCTTATCATTCAGGAATGCATGGTTGTATATATGTGCATTTATGTGTGTCTTTGGGTATAAATGATTGAATGTCCCCCTCAAAGCTCATTTTGAAATTTAATTGCCAGTATAACAACATTAAGAGCTGAGACTTTCAAGAAGGGATAGGCCACGAGGACTCTACCCTCATAAACTGCTCAATTCTGCTGTCACAGGGGCGAGCCCTTTTCTCCCTCTCTCACCTTCTTGCCTTCTGCCATGTGATGGTGAGGTAGGTAAGATGGCCCTCGCTAGATGCTGAGACCTTGGCCTTGGACTTCCCAGCCTCAAGAACTGCAAACCAATAAGTTTATCATTAAAATTAATTGGTGTCAATTATTGTTCTATGGTAACACAAAACAGATTAAGACATTTATGTACACAAACATGTACACTCATATACGCAGAAAG
>RJWM01037796.1:0-17730 GCA_004363535.1 Dasyprocta punctata | reverse complement strand
TGTCAGTGTCGCTCAGCTCAGCCATGAACAATTCAAATGAGTGGGCCGTGTTTCGATAAAGATTTATTTATAAAAGTGGCCAGCAGGCTGTGTGTGGCTCAGGGGCCCACCGGCAAGCGCGCACCCTTTCTTCACAGCGCTCACGCTGTTCTGTAACAGACCCTGCAGCAGCAGGCCTCGGGGCGGGAGCTTCCTGACCCGGGCGTGGGTACTGCAGGCGCCCGGCTCTGGCGGGGCTGGGCTGCACCCGTGGCTGTGTCTCAGGGCCCTGGCCCCGCCTCCCCATGCTACGCGCCGTAAGCGTCTCCCCCCACCCCCACTGTGACAGCTGAGGTGTCTCCCATCACTGCCCAGCCCCGCCCAGAGGCTGGCTGTCCCCAGCTGAGCGTGCCCGCTTTCGCCGGTCTTTGTGGCTTCCTCTCCCACTTGATTTATGCTTTGGGCTCTTTGGCCAAAGTGAGGTGGCATCCACCAGTGAATCTGGAAACTCAGGCTGCCCTCGGTCGTTGCTTAAAAACAAATGCAGAGCCGAGTCTGGAGCTCGCTCTTCCGTCTTCCATCCAAACACAGGATCTGCCAACCGTGCGCTCGCTTTCCAGCACAGGTCGGGAGTGAGACGCCCCTCTCAACGTGGGAGAGAAGAGCTGCACACGGTCTCCGCCAGCATGATTCCAGCCGGCAGGAGCCTCGAGGCAGGGCTGGCGTCGCGAGGCGTGGGGGGGCAGGCTTCTTGCAGTGCAGGGGACCCCACTGCGGCTCCTCCTGGCTGTGCAGCCTGAAGCGGGTCACTGACCTCTCTGTGCCCGGGTTCTATCTTCTGTAAAACTGTGATATGTCATAGTAACTTCCGCCCGATCCGGCAGTGCTGAAGACAGAATGAACTTCTAAAACATTTAGGTGGCGTCTGGCCGAAAGTGTTTATTCTTTAGGTGTTTGTTGCTTACACATTAAGTGTACTCAAAAAATATGTTAAGGATGAAAATAAAGGTTTCTCTGAAGTCAGATTTCTCGCATGACACTCTTAGAAATCGTTAGTTGGCGTGGAGAACGGCCTTCTAGTACCCGAACCTCAAGCCAGGGAGCCTGAGCCCATCTGGGAGCAGTTTGGGTGGATGACCAGGAGGGGACCCCGCCTTGTGGCCTGGTGCTTCCTGAGAGACACACGTGTACCACCAGGATGGGCCTGCTGTCCAAGCTCGCCAGGAGATGGCCGGGGTGGGAGGAGCGGGGACTTGGGCTTGAAACGTCTGGGCTACATGGTGCCACTCGTCCCCGTGCTGCCACTGGGCCATGAGATGACGCAGGACTCAAAGCCCTTCCTGCAGCCCCGATGTTTCCCTGCCTGCTCGGCAGCTGGAGGTGTCCACTGTCAGCCCTGGGGCTCTCCAGCAGCATCAGGGCTCGGTCATGCTGTGCAAGAAGCGGGTTAGGGAGATCTGACAGCTGCGCAGGCTGGGAGATACCGGGTGCTAGGGTCTGGATCAAAAGTGTCCCTCAAAGGCACACGCGACCAGAGGCGGGGCCTCCAGGGGTGCCCAGGTCACGGAGCAGTGACCTCATCAGTAGCTTGACCCTTGATAAGTCCATAGCCACGTGGGCTGTGAGAAAGTGCAACCCGGCCAGCAGAAGAAGGTCACTGAGGGTCTGACCTCAAAGGATGTCTTCTCATCACTGACCCTTTCTCTCTCAGGCTTTTTCCTTCTGTCACAGCTTCCCAGCCACCATTAGGCGAGCAGACTTGCCCCTCCATGGCCTTCTGCCGTGATATTTATGCTGACCATGGACTGCACCCATGAGCCACGTAAACCTCTCCTCCTTTAAACTGTGTGTGTCAAGCATTTTGGTCACACTGACAAAAAGCTGATAGACACATCAGGTTAAAGGAAGAGAAAGTGCCTTTGTCTCAGGCCTCCTCAGGGCCTTGATGGGCCATGACCCATGGAGACCTCTGGGAGCTCGGAGCTGAGGAATCCACCTTCCCCCTGTGGGGCACGTGGTCATCGTGTGGCTTGGGAAAGGCCACCTTCCCATGTCTTGACTGACAGCACTGTGCAGCTGTGCAGGGAAAAGAACACGGGCAATGTCACGCCTTCCCTCTGTTGGTGACGGGTGTCATAGCCAGCTGTGCGTCTCGAGCAGACCTGATGTCCATGTTGGAATTAGGGGCTGACACCTGGACACCTGGACTAGGAGGGGAGCATCAAGGGCTGGCGCCAGGTGGGTCCCCTCCATCGCAGTGACCCTGAGAGCAGTGCTACCGCCCAGCACCCTTCTGCAGTACAGTTCTGCTGTGTGACAGAGCTGTTCTCGGGGTTCCTGTGAGTGAGAATCCTCACGCAGGCAGGGTTGGGCCATGGATTGCTTTCCGAGGCCTTCATAACAGATGACCAAACTCAGTGAAGGAAAACAATGAAAAAACAAAGACCTCAAGCCACGAATAGCAGCGCAGATGGAATTGCTGCCTTCTGTAGACCCTGGGAGAGAATGTGCTTCCCTTCTAGCCCATGGGGGCTCCAGGCAGCCCCAGCGGTGTGGCAGCCACCCTCCAGCCTCTGCCTCCATTGCCACCAGCCTCCTTACCTGGTTCCTCCTCGGGGTCTCTTCTAAGCACACTTCTGACTGCACTCAGGATACACCCAGATAACGCCTGATGATCTCATCGGAGAACCTTAAGTTAATTACATCTGCAAAAAGCCTCCTTCCCGACAGACAGAGGGAAGGACAGCGGGTGTCTGGGAAGTGGACGTACTTCCCGGAGGTCACCACTCCTTCCACACCCGGCCCTGTTACCTTGGGATGTGCCAGTGCTGTGGACAGAAGGCTACTTGGTGGCCGTCCCTGGTCCCTGACACACTTCCCTTGCACTAGCGAGTCCTCCTGTGGTCAAACTTTGCAGCAGTTGTTCATAAATCAGAGTGAAACCCTCAGGTCCTAAGAACTTCATCTGCCTAGGGCTGAAACATAGCTTGCTGGGTCCCACCCGATGGTGTGGTCTGGGGTGTCTTGGATGGACTTGGGAATCTGCATTTTAAGACATTTCCGGGTGATGCTGACACTGGTCCTCCAGGGTCCTGACCGGTGGGTCTCTTCTAGGAAGGGATTGTCAGCACGCAGGTCCAGCACCGGCTGGTGGCCGGTGCTCCTGGACACAGCCCTCCCGAGCAGGTCCACAGCCTCCCTGCCTTACCGTCCTCAGTGACACACAGAAAAGCCTCACTGCAGAGGACGTCGCCGTCCCTGGGAATTGCGCGCCGACTGCCAGACAGACGGCCGTCTTCAAGGAGCCGTGATTTATTTTGCAGCCAAACATCAGAGCCACATTCCCGGTTTCAAACACAACGCTTTAAATGAGATTACAGCAAGAGCGGCGGTTTTATTTGGATATTTGTCATAGTAATTAGGTTGCCCGGCGAGGGTGCTCACTGAAGCGTGGAGAACTGATACCCTGGGAGGGAGGTGACAATTCTGCCCATGTGTGCCCCTCCACGCAGCGCCGTGACTCGTGAATCCCGCAACGGCGACTGTGTCTCTCCTTGGAGCAGTGGTCTGCAGAAAACGTCCCAGAGGCGAGCTGCACAAATTGGCGTGAGACAGTGAACCCCAGAAATCACCGGGCCCTTTCTGAGACACAGCGGCCAGCGGCCAGCGCTGGGCTTTCTGTGCTTTGCAGGTTTTCAGCGGGAGAGCGGTCGGCAGGCCTTCTCCACAGCGTCCGCCCCGGAGCACTTCTCCACGGGGGACGGACAGTCACCCAGCAGCCTGTCCCCCGCCCAGGTGGGTGCGGGGACCCTGAGTCGAGCAGCTCGGAAGGGAACAGGAGAGGACTCGAGGGGCCAGCCACTGCCCTGCAGGGCGGCTGGGGGTCAGCGTGCTGTGCTGTCCACTGCCCACTCCTCCAGTTCAGCCAACAGCAAGGCGATAGCAAAGCCAGGTCACCTGCCTGAAGGACAGAGGGTGAGTGGCCTTTGGTGTCGTGAGACTCCCCCGACACACACACAATCAGAAAGGCATTTACTGGGCATCAGGAAGGCACTCGCAATTTTCTTTTCTGATAAAAATGACTCAGCTTCGACTAAAAAGCCACGTACTGTATTGATTTACATTTCATTTATGTGTAGCTCCATTTACAAAGCGTGGAGCGCAGTGAGATCCGAAGCACTGGGAGAAGGTCCGTGGCCACAGGTGCAGCGGGAGGGAAGCAGGCAGGGGCTGGGCACAGGCGCCGATTCCTTCTGGGGTGGTGAAGACCTTCTGCAATCAGCTGGGGCTGAAAATCCAGCGCACACGGAAAGCACTGGAACGTGATGAATTTACCGTGCGTAAGTTATATCTTGATAAAAACACACAGGTTTAAGGGAACCCCGAAGACTTCAACCAGAAAATGAGGAGAAAAAGTGAACAGTCCATTCAGCCCCATCTCTTTGGTCGTTTATTTCCATTGCTATACGTACGTATCTTGCAACCTGCCGAACGCATTTCTGAGCTTTCAGATGACCCCAGAAGGCACAGCCGTCCTGATATCCCAGTGGCTTATGCCGTGTGACTTCCTCTGAGTAACGAAGGCTGTGGGTTCCGGCTGCAGGGTGTGGGTGGCAGCGCGTGACAAACTTGCTCTCAGGCTGGGTGTGTGATGAGCGTGGCCTTCGTCACCAGGTTTCCTGTGCCCCGCCGAGAACCACCCGAAAGGATCCCCCTGGGAACAAAACCTGGGAACCAACACAGCAAAGCCTCACAGTGCAGAGCCCCGCGTCCTACATTCAGCCTCCCCCGACTCGGTAGCATTCGTCACTGTTCGGAGGAGGTTTACAGCGAGCAGCTGGGGAGATTCTGCCGCACCCCGACATCCGGAAATGCAGGGAGCAGAGAGGCTGGGCGGCTCTGGGGTAATGGCGGAGGAAGGAGAAAGGAGACACTTGGCACACGGCTGCAGCTGTCTCCCGCTCGGGAGCAGAGTCTTTTCTGTCTACACCACAGGATCCTACGGAACGGAACTCCTGCTGGCTCTGATGTCCGTGACAACTGAGAGGTGTGCTTAGTATCAGGGAAAACCATGGGGTTTGCTCTAAGTCTCTATCACACGTCAGCTCTTCAGATCTCAGTGTCTGACCGCCCAGTGGGGCTCAGTCTTCGCTGCTGACGTGACCAGTCCCTGTGTTCTCTGCAAAAACCGCCGGTGCTCACCCCTGAGCAGTGAGCTCCCAGCCTGAGTCAAGGCCCCCAGGTAGTAAATGTTCCGATAAAAGTATTTCCCCTCTAGCCAGGCATAGTGGCTCACACCTGTAATCCCAGCACTCAGGAGGCTGAGGCAGGAGGGTTGTCATGAGCCTGGGCTACATAGTGAGTTCAGGGCCAGCCTGAATATACAGCAAGACCCTATCTCAAACAAACAAACAAACAAACAAACAAAAATATTTCCCTTTCAGAGTTGAGAAACTTGTGATAATTACATTTGCCAAGTACATTTCCTAAGTAAGGGATTTTATTATACTTTTCACATGAATGCTGATCACCCAAACCTGAACATGAAACAACCTCACTTTGACTTTGATCTCAACTCTACCACAATTATCTTCTCCAGCTGGATTAGCTCCCTGCTGATGGTTTGACTTTGAAGTCAGTGGATGCAATCGTTAGTACTGCTGTGTAACAAGCAGCCCACCCCCAAAACTCAGGGGCTGAAAACAGCACTCGTGTTTTATTTGTTTGTGTTGTGTAGCTGGCAGGGAGAGGGTGTGGATTGGCTGATCGCTCTGGTCTCCTGCTGTTCATTGTAACTGGACTCACTGTGCCCCAGTGGGGTAGAAGCACTCTGCGTTGTGGAGATCTCGGCTCTCTCTGGGCCAGCAAGCTAGTTTGGGAAACATTTTTTGTAGCAATGGCAGAGCACAAGAGAGAAAGTGAGAGCAAACACGGTACCTGGACGCCAAAGCCTGGAGCTGACTCCTGGTCATTTCCACCCGGTTTTGTTTGATGACATTAACTGGAGATGAGGAACAGGGTCATCCTCTCCTGGAAAGCTCCACAAACCACGTGTCAGGACCGCAGAGATTAACACAGTGTGTCACAGCAGGGGGGCACCTTCCGCAGCACTGCCTCCGTCCCTCCACGAGGAAACTCGAGATGTGACCCATGTCCACAACAGAACAGCACATTTTCTTACTAGGTCTTTATCTTTGTTACTTTTCTCATTGCTGAGACAAAATGCCCAACACCCAAAGTTAAAGGGGGAAAGGTTTATTTAGCTCACAGTTTGCAGAGGTTTCAGTCCATAATCAGCTGACTCCAAGGCAGGGTGACGTGGTAGAAGTTCAAGGCGTGCAGAAACTAGCAAAGCAGCAAAGGCTGACCGCAGCTCTCTCTACCTCTTAAATCTCACCCAGGCTCCTCAGGGCGGGGAGCACGCACACCCCTCGTCCCAGTGCCCTCTATCCCGCATCGCGCCATGAACCAATCCCGGCCTCCCACGCTCTAGATCCAGCCACCTCTGAGAAACCCCACCTGTGACCACATGAGGCGTTGGGGGACATCCAGACATGGGTTGTAACAGTCTTCCTGCTCCTCCTGGCCCATGCAAACCAGAGTCCCGAGTTTAGGAGTTCATTTTGAAGCTGTTGCCGTTTACAAACTGTCCCCAAGCCCATGCGGGTGAAGATCTCCATCGGCGGAGAGTGGCTTTCAGCATCGGCCCCGCCACGACACACGCACCCCTGGGCCACGTGCAATAGCCGCTTAACGACCCTCGCTTAGCGGTACGAGGACCACATTTCCATCCCCCACGTAGCTATTGGCTGCTCACTGAAAAACACTGATTGTCAGGTTCAGTTTTTTTTTCCTTCAATCTCTAAACAGTTTTTTTTTTTACAAAACTTTTTTTTTACTTTTAAACAGAAGGAAAGTAAGAAACCAAAGCAAAACAATTTCACAACCAGCCAATAAGAGAGTAACAATCATCAGCACACTGCATATTATTATGTTCACAGGAACTATTTAGTATAAAAAATATAGACATGAAACATTATCCAAAAATTTATTAGCACAAAACTTTTGCCCAATGAATCAAGAGAAACCAGCTATATGACTATCTTTTTTGTTATGATTTATTGTTTTCAAATAAATATTTCTCATTAAAAATGAAATCTAAAGATGACCCTGAGAAAACTACTTTTCACTCAAAATTCTTTTTCTTTAACTGTCTTAACTAATTTTTTGTGTACATAGATTTTTAAAGAAAATAAATCATGATGCGGAAGGAGAACAGGTTCGCTTTCGCCTCCATCAACTTCAGGAGACGGACGGGCGAGGGTGAGCAGGGACGAAGGGCAGGGCGACAGGGCCGGCCGGGTGGTCTCCGCCCCGCGCTCCTCTTAGTCCCTGGCAGAGAGGAGAGCGTTTCGTGCCTACGACTTCCACACCTGACCCGACTTGCGAAGCACTCGCATTCTGTTCCCCCGGGATGGTGTGCGGGTCCCCCTAGAGCTCGCCGCGGGGAGAAGGAGCAGCACCCCAGGGTGAGGTCCGCTGAGCCCCGCAGCGTTTGGGGCTGTGGCCGCCGGGTGACAGGAGCCTGCGTGGCTCTCTTCGCTCCCCTCGGGGAGTTTTCCCAGTGAAACATGAAGATAGAGGTCGCACAAAGCGGCCTGTGGTGACTTTGTGGCTGCAAAGCCAGGTCCCCAGGTGTCGAGGGACAGGGGCACCACATGGGGCATCGGCAGCCCGGGGCCCCCAACCTGGGCCTGGGAGGATGCCTGTCTGTGTCTGCCCTGCAAGACGAGGATGGGCTTTAAAGACCAGAAGGAAGCATTCTGGGACAAGTGACAACGACACAACACTGTTGTCCCAGCGCCCAGAAAGGCCGAGGAGCACGGCCCCGCCCTGGTTTCACTTGGCTGTGTCTCTGTCACCCCGCAAGGACAGAGGGGGTCGGATGCAGGCTCCACGCGGCCCGGGACGTGGAAGACCGGGCTCTCTGGCCCTGTGCAGAAGTCCGTCCCTGATCTCTGGCTTGGGGTACACTCAGGGGGGGGGGGATTCCTGAGACCCAGACCCACTCTGCCAGGCCCGTCTGTCCTGGCCAGGTGCCCCAGGCCCGTGTCTGGACCTCCCTGCTCTGTGACAGTGAGGGTGGTGGCGAATGGCAGTGCCCACGCAGCATGGATGTTGCGGACTGGAAAGAACAAATCTGTCTTAAATGCTCAGCACAGGGCTCACATGTGGCACTGACCCCGCAGGGAAGACGCCTGGCCAGGCGACCTCTGCTCCTTTCTGCTGGGATTGGGGGAGCGCAAGCAGGACCGGGCTCCGGAGCCAGGGCGCCTCCCGTGCCCAATCGGGAAGCTCTCTGCAGCTACTGGAGGCTGTCAGCGCCGCGGAGGAGCCAGAAGTCTGTCCGCACCTCGGCCGTGTCCCCAGCCACTGTGAGCCCACGCACACCCTGTAAGGCCAGGGGGGCTCAGCACCTTGGGGCTCGAGCACTGTGCTCTCGGGCTGTGGAGGACACGCGGCAAACCCGGCACAAAGCTGCAGGGCGCTTGGCACCCGAGGCCGCTCTGCCTCCTCTTCCGGCCTTCGGAGCCTCAGGAAGGGCCGGCCGTCAGGACAGGTGCGGACAGAACCCCACCCGCCCGAGGAGAGCGGCTGGGTCTGTAAGGTTCGCCCCCATTCCCGGCTGCTGGCGTCAGACCTGCAGTAGTCTGCGAATGAACGCAGGAGGGGCGGGGAGGCTGTGACTGCGGAGCCCCGGCCGGCTGCGTGTGGTCAGTCCTGCCCCATGTGTCCCTGCAGCGGTGACGGCTGCAGGGTCCTCCTTGTCACTGGGGCGCAGTGACAGCAGCAGGTCAGCACCCTGAGGAACCTCAGCACCCGCCCGCCCACCGTGGGCACCAATGCTGAGGGCCGGGTCCACTGCTGGAGGGCTCTGGGGTTCAAGTGCCCCCCAGCATGGTCTCCGGAATGCGCTCCACCCCCAAACCATCCTGGTCACCATCTCACCCTCCAGAGGGGAGACTGAGGCTCGGCAGAGGTCCTCACACCAGGGCTGGGAGGCGAAAGTGGTGAACACATTCTGTGCCCCACAGGCTGATTCCGGAACCGGATTCTGGGTCTGGGGCTCTGGAGCTCTCGCTTGGCGCTCACCGTTGGCGCTCACAGGACGGTGTTCCGCTCTGCCGCGCCCTGCAGGGAGGGGATCGGGACCCCAGCCCAGCAGCCTGGCTGCACTCGAGTGGCTGGGGGTCACAGCCCCGCTTCTTCCCAGGGAAGGCCGCACCCACTCCTGCAGGCTGCTGGGAACCAGCAGAGCCCCGAGCACCCGGCTGCGTGCCCACTGGGCTTCCCGCCTGGCTTCCTGCCGCCTCTGCCCCATGGGGTTCCTTTCCCTTCTCACAGTCCCCCTCGGGGCTCTCAGAAGTCCCCGACGCCTCCCCCTTCTCACTGCCCGGGCCCTGACTTTCCCACCGCGGCCTCCTGTAGCTGTCACCCAGCACCAGGTGCGCTCAGGCAGGAGTCCGGCTCTGCAGGTGCCTGCGGGTACACACAGGTCGGGAGCAGGTGAGCAGGGCAGGCCAGGGCACAGCGAGCTCGCTGAGCAGGGCCCGGACCACAGCACCAAGGGCCATGGCACCCCTGGGCAACCACCAGCACAGCAGGCTCCAGGGAAGACCTCACGCGTGCACGCGCACGTGCACACACACACACACGTGTGTGCACGAGCACCTTGGCTCCCCGCCACACCCCGGCTGGATTTCTGGCTGCACATTCCTACTCCGGCACTGAATAATTGATTATGCAGAATGGCTCCAGTTTCCCGCCTCTGTGCCTCAGTTTCCCTGCAGGGAGGACTGGGGTGAAGTGTCTCGAGCCGAGCCCGGCCTGCGGCAGGCGTATGAATCCACCACCCGCGTCTGCAGGTCAAAGCGACGCGCGCCGCTAGGAGCCCGGGGAGGGAGCGGAAGGGGCAGTGAGCCTTTGTGATCCAGACGGCGTTGGAGAGGCACGGGGGCACCTGCGGTTTATGTTGTGTTGTGTTGTTCTGCTTTGTTTTGTTTGTAGTATTAAGGATTCAGACCCAGGACCTTCACACTGAACCACATCCCCTGCTCTTTTTTGTTTTTTTTTTATTCTGAGACAGGGTCGCACTAAGTCGTTAAATTGTCCAGGCTAGGCTCAAACTTGGAATACTCCCGCTTCAGCCTCCCAGAGTGCAGGACTGCGGGCATGTGCCATGGTGCCCTGCTAGTAATGTGTAAAGTTATACACTATCAACTAATAAGCAAGTGTAGTAGGTGTCTTTAAGAATAAGCAGGCTTAAACAAAATTAAAAACAAACGTCAAGTTCCCCACAACAGACTGTTTCCCAAAGGTCATGCTCTACACTGCTGTCATCTGTGCCGTGGGGACACTCGCGCTGTTTGGGTTCAAGCAGTGGAAATAGAGGGGTCCTTGTGTCACTAGTGCAGGCATTTGGGGGCATTTGTCACTGTGGGAGGTGACAGCGCTTCAAACAGCACATCGGCCCCCCCACAAGAGCCCTCACTGTGGGGCAGCTGCAGGGATCTCTGGATGAAGGGGCCCCAGGTCCTTCCCTTTGCCAGGCAGGGTCTCTCTCAGGAAGATGCCCAGGACAGCTGGGTCCAGGAAAATTTCCACCTTTCATTCATGATAGCTCAACTCTCGCAGCAGTGAGATAGCCATCAACAAACAGATGGATAAAGAAATGTAGTATTCATACACTATAGAGTAGTACTCAGCCACAAAGAAGGAGACTTGGAGTCATTTGCAGTGAAATGGATAAATCCTGAGGCCATAATGTTAAGTGAGATAAGTCAAACAAAGAAGCTTAAATACTGCAGGGTGTCTCTTATTTGAGAAACCCAGAAATATAATTAAATTACGGTAAAATAAAGGAGAGATGGTAGGACGCAGGGAGGTAAACCTTTCGAACAGGGGAAGGGGAGACCAAGAAGGGTAGAGGGGGAAACAGGAACAAAAATAATCAAGGTTCAACGTGTGTGTGTGCCTGTGTGCGCGTGTGTGTGCACGCGTGTGTGTACGCATGCGCCCGTGTGTGGTACCAGTTCCCCAAAACGAGTGCAATTATTGGGAATCACAAACATGTACCAACGGGCTTTGCCGGCGTCCTAGGCCCTCGCAGACCCCACGGGCCGCCCCCACCCCGCGTGTGCTCTGGACCACCTTCCTCCCGCCCCGGCCTCCAGGGGCGCCCGGCTCCCCGCTGTGACCCGGCTTCCCGTTAAAGTGTAACAGGGAAAGCGGCAGAGCGGAGTCCAGTGAAGAAGGAACTTCTTCCGCAGTCGAGGTGAGCTGCCTGCGGCAGAGGCTTCCTCCTGACACAGGAGGCTCCTGCAGGGGTTGGGGCAGAGGCCCCGGCCACCTGCAAGGACCCCGGGGAAGGTCACGCGGTGGATGGAGGCGACTTTCCGTCTCTGAGGGCCTCTCGGCAGGGCGGCTCCAGGCACCTCGCCGGCAGAATTCTGCGATGTCTGGAGGTGTTTTGGGCCGTGACTTCCGGGCGGAGGAGGAGAGGGGACCTGCTTCTGTCCGCGGCGAGGCGCTGGGCCGGCTCGGACAGCATCCCTGCGGGGGTTAACCCAGCCCAGAAGTCCCAGCGCCCAGCCCCAAGCCCTCCTCCAGCAGAGAAGGAGCGCTCATGTAATGGCTGATACACTGTGTCAACCTGAGAAAGTTAGTTTAACTAAGCCGCTCAGCAGGGGACCAGGGTCCTGGCTTTGTAAACATCCTCAGCCTGGGCAAGAGGAGGGCGTGGAGGGCGGGGGATATAGATCAGCGGTACAGCATCTGCCTAGCAAGCATGAGGTTCTGAGTTCAATTCCTGGTACCAAGAAAAAGAAAAAGAGGGCACGGATACAGCTGAGGGCGGGGAGCCTGCTTGCAAGGGAGGAGGAGGGGCTCGCTCTCCCCCTCTGCCCTGGCTGTTTCTGCTGCCTTCCGCCACCTTGGAGCGTTGCCCCTGTGCCGTGCCCTCTGCCTTGGAGCCAGCTGATTACAGACCGAAACCTCCACAGACTGTGAGCTAAATAAACCTCTCCTTCCCCCATTTGGGATGTCAGGTATTTTGTCCCAACAACGAGAGGCAGCAAAGTAGCCGAGACAGCACTTATCCCAGACCTCCATAAGAAGACCACGCGCTCGAGTTCCAAACTGCTGATTCCTCCGTGCCGACCACAGTGCGGGACCCCGATCCCGGGCTGATGGCAGGGGCGGGGGTCCCTGAGGGGCAGCAGAGCCGTGCGCCTTCTACCTCCTCCTCTTGATTTTCATTCACTTTTTCTTTTACAGCCGCCATACATCATATTTATAGCATGTAACCCTCCAAGGTTAGGCTCTGAGACATCAAATCCAAGAAGAACGGCCTCTCCCTGGCTGTTTGGAGGTTTTGCTTCATATTTAGCAGACGGGGATTGACACGTTGTGAATCGATGTCATTTTAGAAATGGGACAACACAGTAATTCACAGAGCCAGGCTCAGAAAGTTAGTACATGCCCAGGACCACCTCGTGCCCGGGGCCAGGGCCGGAGACAGGGTAGGTGCGGCTGGTGACTTCCTGCCAAAGGAGGACCATGTCACCTTCATTCGGGGCCCCGTGACCTTGGGTGACTTTGAGAAATGGCAGCATTATTCAGCTATTGCTGTCTTTGCATCCCCAAGAAAGCCACCCTGGTAAAATAGGCCAGAGCGGGGGAAATCTAATACTTCTCAAATAGCAGAAAAGTAATTAGAGGGATGCACAGAACTGGACACTGAGATGGAAAATAAATTGGGTGGAAACTGCCCAACGTGTGCCTACAAGCTGTGAGCCAGAGGTCCGTCCCCCGTCACAAACTTCCCCGGGGACCCTCGGCCCGGCAGGTGTCCTCGTGTCCCCCTGCCTGTGGGCTCTGAGGGTCGGAAAGATGGGAAACAAGGAGAGAGTTCTGTTTCCTTGACAACACACGTTCCCTCTTCACTTTCCAGCCGCCTTTGTGTATTCTCAGCAACCCCTGAAGAAACAATGACAGTGAAATTGCACCTCTGGAGGGGAGGTTGTGACAGGGCCGGCCCCCCGGTCCTTGGGCAGTCCAGGGGAGGCCCGGCTACATCCTGCCTCGCTGTCAGCGCAACACAGAATTAGGCTTTGCAGAAAACTTAACAGCACCCGCTGCAATAACTGCAGAATGACTCGCTAGACGCTTTCACACCCGCGTGTGCACCCTGCACTCAAAACACGGTCGTTTCGGGGCCGGGGGCGGTGTGGGTTGGGACAGGGACCTTGTGGCGGACTGCAGGTGCCATCTCAGTCCTCAGCTCCCCGAAAGGGGTGCTGCCAGCACACGGCTGGCCCCTCGTCCCAAGGTGCGCCCTGAGGCTCGCGCCTTCTCTTCTGTGTCCCCGCCTGGCGCCCGTCAGACCCCCCCAGCGCCCCTGGAGATGGCATTTGCTCACCTTCCCCTTCCCCTCCGGCAACTGCACTGCCTCACTGTCACTCTCAGATGCAGAACTCAGCTCGAACCATCAGATTTTGTTCCCAGGGATCCACATCCGCTAACTAATGTGAGCTATGTCACCTCTCTCTGGACTGCACCTAATTTCGTTGTAATGATAACTGCAGTTAACAAACCATGGGATGCGTAGATCTTACTGCTCCACTTAATCCGTCTGGGCAACTGCTTCAGAAGATCCAGAATGTTCTACTCACCCCGGGAAGAACTATTCTGTCTCTTCCTGCCCAGCCACCTTCTGCCCTGAAGAAGCAATCAGCACGTATCCGATTTCAGCCACGCAGCTCATTGCTGCGGGCCCAGGGGACCATGCAGTCCGTCCCCTTCCTGTCTGCACTGGGCGTGGTGCTGGGGTTTGTCCACGCCCCTGCAGTTACCGGGGTGTGCTCTATCCTCTCCCATGCCGTGGCAGGTCACGGTTTGCTTTTCTGCTCACCTGGTGATGAACGTGCTGGGGATTTCTGGACTCTGGCTACCTTGAACAATGCGGAAGTGGTCATTTAATGGGCGCCCCTGCAGCCCCTAGCCGATTGCTTTCTGCTCACAGGTGGACTGCAGTGTAGCAGTAAAATCGGTATTTTAAAGCCAGGAACTCTGATTTTCCAGTATTTGCTCACTTCATTGAGACAAGCAATCCTAAATCTTTGTGATGGCCCCTGGGACCTCATGGCTTGGGTTTTCGTGAGTGTGGTGTGGCGCACGGCCTTGATCTGCGCCCGGCTCCCACGTGTGTTTCTGGCCCTATGCCTGTGCCCACACAGGTCTTCCGCCTGGGCCCGTCAGACCCCCCACCCCACGCAGCCTCAGAACTCAGCCTCTCCTACCATTCATCTCTCTGCTCACTTGCATAGCAACCTTCCTGAGCACTCTCCCGAAAATAGAGGCTGTTTTGGCCACTTCGCTCATTGCTGAGGCAAAATGCCTGGGACCCACAACCTCCAGTCTCGTGTGGGTTCACAGTTACAGTCCCTGGTTGCAGCTCTGAGGCTGAAATGGTGCCGTGAAAGGGTCTGGGGGAGGAAAGCTGCTTGAGTTGTGGTGGCCAGGAAGCAGAGAGAGAAGAGAGGAGCTGGGGAGAAGATAGGTTCTTCCAGGTCATGCCCCTGTGACTGCCTCAACCCAACCCCACCTCTTAACAGCACGGTTGGCTGCAGAACTCACTGAACGATGAATCCACACAGGGGTTCCACACCCGCGTGATCCAACCACCTTCCCAAAGCCTCACCTCTGAATACTTGAGGCTTTGGGGGGAAATTCTAGATCCAAACCATCTCAGATACCACTGGCCTCCTCTCTAGATCTGTGCTGCCAATAAGGTACTCACAGGCCATGGCTAATGTCAAATCCGGCTGCACCGACTACCTGGCTATACAGAATTCATAAAGCACCAGCCTACACCACATGACTTGTGGCTACTGGTTACCAAACTGATCAATGCAGATGGAAGAACATTTCTGTCATCTAGAAAGTTCTATTGGAGAACAGTGCTCACAATGTTTACCTTGCTTAAGTGACTGTGTTTACTATTATCATCACCTGCTAAAATGAATACAGCGTATATGTGTTAGTCCCTTTTCCTTCCCTGGGACAAAATACGTGACACCCACAGCTCAGAGAGGAGTTACCTGGCTTGCAGTATCCAGTGGGTTCAGTCCAAGGCAGAGCATCATGGTGGAAGGGTCTGGGTACAGGAGACCTGCTCACCCATAGCTGCCGGGAAGCAGAGAGGAGAGCAGTCGGGGACAACCATGGACCTTCCAGGTCACACCCCAGTGACCACCTCCAGCCAGACCCCACCTCCTGATAGCACATTCAGACCTGACCTCCTCCGGGTTGAATCCAGCAATGAAGATGGCATCCTCGCCTTCCGCACACGTGGGACTTCCCAAGGACATTGTAGGTCTAAATCGTAACAGTGTACGTTTGTTCACATTTGCTCGAAGAGCTGGAAGCCCACTCCGTGCAACTGGAAGAAACTTTGTGTGTGGGATCTTGATATTTATTGGTTAGAGAATTGAACATTTCCAAACGAAACAAGAAATCCATAGCTCAAAAACTTTAGCAAATAAAATTCTCTGCTTCCAGTTCTTGGGGCTTCTCACCCCAGCCGGGTTGGTGAAAGTTGCAGTTCTGCACGTAAGAACAGGCTTTTCGTCCACCCGTGTTACACAGGGCCCTTCTTGGGTGCTATTTCAGGGTACTCGGGAGAGCTCTCGACCATCCAGCCTTGAAAAGAACAAGGCATCAGGGCAGCAGGACTGGTCCTGAGACAGCGAGAAGCAGATGCCCCTGCCTCCCAGCCCCTCGTCCTGCTCCCACTTCCTCCCCATCCTCTGTTGCCCAGCAAGCTGTGGGGTACAGAGCGAGGGGGGTTCCTGCATCCACAATCCCTGCCCCTGTTCTTACTACAGTAAGAGGAAGACCAGGGTTAGGGAGCGGGAGAAAAAAGAGAATAGAAACTGGGGAAGACCTGGTCCCTTGGCTCTGTCCTGCCCTGGCTACAAGGGTGTGCTGTCTCCACCAGGTCTGCGCCAGGGACGCTGAGCTGCGGGATTGTGAGGGGTCAGAGTTAAAGAGAAGCAATGCCTCCTCCGGACACAGTCACCTGTGAGAGCACAAGGCCTCCTCTGCTCCAGGGCCGCCATGTGAACAAGACAGTACCCTGGAATTTTTTAGCACCCTGAAATGTGTTGGTTATTATTATTATTTTTTTTTTTTAGTGTATGCTTATGACACAGTGATGACATCCAGTTTGGTCCATGAGCACATTGCATCTTGGTCGTTTTCACTCCCCTGTCCCCCAGTCCAGCCTCCCCTCTCCTTCCCGCCCCAGCTCCCCACCCATCTGTGCAGTCTACTTCCCTAGTTCTTAACAGAGCTCTAATTTTGCCATTTAAATAATTTAGATGTCAGGGCTCTCATGTTAGAGAAGCCATGCAGTATTTAACCTTCTTTGACTGACTTATTTCCCTTAGTATTATGGTCTCAAGCTCCAAATGAGTTAAATGTGTCCTCCTTTACGACTCAGATGGCTAAATAATGGAAGTGGCCTCTCTGCCCAGCCACTGATGACTGGGCAAAGACCCTGTGGTGTATATACACAATGGGATGTGTTTTTCAAGCAAACAGATAATCAGAAGGACCTAGAAGCTCCTGTCCATCCGTGCTATGCCATGGGACTGTGATTTTGCAGGTGCTGTGAACCCCGAGGGCCTGTGCGCTCAGGCTGACGATCAGTGTATCTGTATTCTAGCCACACCTTTGAAATGCAGTTCAGAACGAATTCCAATGGAGGGGACTGAGTCTGGAGCAGGAGCAATCAGTGGGGGTTAATGGGGGAGGGAATTGGGGAACGAAGCTTCTCTTCTACCCCATCTTGGTGGAGACTCGGTTCCCTGAACTAAGCATCTATGGAAAGCCTGGGGTTTGAGCCAAGCGCTGTGTATGGACTGCAGGGCCAGCCCTGGCCACGGTGTGACTCCAGGCTGTGCTGTGCACAGTATTCAGGGCGGGAGCTGGGCCAGCTTGGTGACGATCAAGAGCCCCAGGGCGCTGGCCCCTCACCTTGCCCCATGAGCCATCCTGGGCACCCAGAGAGCTTCGGGCCATGTGGGACCAGGTGTCCCCCCACCCACGCACTCACTCACTCCCTAAGGAGTGGCTTGGTGGGAGGAGCCCTCGCCTCCGTGGGCGTGAGTTCAGGCTAGAAAAGTACTTGGTGGTCCGTGACGGTCAGTAGGATAGAGTACCAATGGGGACGTGGAATCACAGCTGGCTGTCGCCACGGATCCTCCACACCGCGTGTCTTGGTAGCTGCTTTAATGTTGGTGTGCTTACTTCTCCGTGCTAATTAACAAGCCAGCCCCAAAGCCAAAGGCTGGAGTAGTGGGGTTTGAGAACACAGATGAGGGACCAGGAGAACGTGTGTGAGGAGCTGGCCGTGGTCCTGCACGGTGGTGTCTTCTGGGACAGGCCCTGGGTCCCCAACACCAGCGCTGTCTCCATAGCGAGGTTTTAGTGGCTGGCCTCTTTATCCGGTGGGACGTGTTTCTGACAGCCTTGCCAGTTCCTTGGCAATCGCTCTTCCTCAGGTGCTGGGTAGCTCATTCAGATCTTAGCCACTGCAGTCCTCTGAGCTCTTATATCAGCCTTGTGGATGAGAAGACCAAGGCTTCATTCTGAGATTCATCCACAAAGTCAGGAGGGACCAGAGTG
>RJWM01037795.1:0-16995 GCA_004363535.1 Dasyprocta punctata | reverse complement strand
GCTTCACATTTTTGTCTACACTTAGTATTGTCTGGCTTTTAGGTTTATCTTCCCTGGTGAGTATGAATATGTAGAAGAGTCCAGGGAAGCTTTTCTTCATAATGTCTCCTGATAGTGAAGGTCATTTCATACAAATACTTGGAATTTGTATGTTTTCTTAAGAATATGTAGAAATCAAGTCAAGTGTTTCATTGGATTTTTAAAATAATTTGTATAAATTATTTATGATCTCCTTGATATGGTGATGATGCACAGCTGTAGTCCCAGCACTTGGAAGACTGAGGCAGGAGAATCACTGTGAATTCAATGCAAGACTGGGCTACATAGTAAGTTCAAGTTCAGCCAAAACTGCATAGGGAGACACTGTCCCCAAAACAAAAAAAGAAACAAAAAAGAATTATTTTCATCTGAATAAAAGTCATTCACCATATATATATTTTAAAAATATTTTCTCCTGCTGTGGTTTAAATTTGTAAATGTCATCCTTCAAATTTGTTTACGTTTTTAATTGTTGTGGAGTTTGATTTAATTACATATTTGGTTTTATAATTTTTTATTTAAGAAATCTTTTCCTTACTCAAGGTCACAAATATTTGTACTTACATCTTATTATAGTATATTTAGACTTTTAACTTTAAACTATGGCAGAATTTGATGCAGGAACCTAATCTTGTCTCACACATTACTTGCAAATGTCTCCAGGGGCTCTATTGGCTATGACTTGTTCTTATTTGCAAAATACAGAAGCCTCTATTGATAACTTACAACATAAAAGCATTTTCATGATTCCTTAAAATCACATAACTAACTCCTTAGTGTGAGGCATGAGCCAGAGTTCAGCACATTTAGACAATGTCATCTGTTATTGCTTGGTTATTACTAGTACCAGTTCCATAATACTGAAAATGTCTTTAAAATATCTTGTACCAGACATTCAGAAGGAAAAAATTAAGATAATAAAATATTTTGCAATGCATGCATGGATACTGTCATGCACAAATGTTTTTTAAAAAATGATGTTTAATCATAATTTATGTGAAATTATATCTCAAAGGTGTGCATCAATATTTACGTATTTGATTTATTCAAATACATTTTATATCTTCTCATTGAGATCTACAGTAATATAAATACAGATATTAGTGTCATATATATTTACATAAACCAAAGATTTATCATTTTAATTATCTATGGGTTCAATTTCCAGTACCAGGCAAAACAAAAGAAATGCTCTATTTGAAACTGAGTAACACTTAAATGGTTCTAGACACTTATCTAAAATGGCACAGACATGCTTATTCAATTCGCACAAAAATCCCATGAGATAGGTAAGCATTATCGTTATTCACAGTTTGCTGAGGATACAACTGATCCACAAACAGAGTATTCAGGCTGATCGGGGACCACCTCACTAGTGCAAAACTGCTCAGTGGGCCAAAGCTGTGCAGTGCAAACTCATGTAGAGGAAGGCGACAGAGTTCATGCTGACTGAACAGAGACATCGTGAAGAAAACACAGCCCGGTCAGAATTCCCAGGAGCCCCGGAATGTGTTACTAAAACCTGGGAATGACAAGTCCTTATCTGAGAAATTCTGAAGATCGAATATTAAGCATTTTAAAAAGCAGAACTGAATTTCCTTTTCTAAGGGTCTAATAGAGGAAATATTCGTCTGAGGTATTATAATGGTTAATTTTCACTGTCAGCTTGACTGGCTTGAGAGACACGTGGGAGATTACAGATGGATGACCTTGGAGAAGCCATCTGGCCCCTTCTTCCTGAGCATTCTTCTCCTCTTTCTACTTCCGGATTGCCATGATTTTAGAATCTTTGCTTCACCACACCCTTCTACTATGAAGTTTCTAGCTTGAAGCTGGCTGACCATGGGCCGAAACCTAAGAAACCATGAGTCAAAATAAACCTCCCCTCCTGTCAATTGTGATTATCAGGTATTTTGTCCTAACTATAGAAATCTGACAAAGCAGATATGAAGATGTGAGCCTATAATGTATTTTATTATTGTTTACAGACTGCTCCCCTTCTAAAAAGTGAGGGCTGGAATTCCCTGCCCTACTGAAGTCAGAAATAGCAAAATGAGTCCTGTGATCCATGACCCACTCCTGCAGAAGGTTGGAGAACTTCTGGCTGGTTCATCATGCTTATTTTTGGTCTCTTTTCTAGCTACAGTCTTCTTTTTCAGGCTGAATTCTGGAATGAATAAAACATAGAGAATAACTGTAGTTGAACCATGAGAGGAAATTTATTGAAAGCTAGAAAATAAGATCTGTTTTTCTATGCTAGAAGTTGTATGTCATTTGTGACAACAAAACTGAGGCTATCCCAAATGATGCAGTACTGTACTTTAACATTTTCAGGTTGAAATAGAACTTACCTAATTAAATGTGTACTTGTCAATATTTCTGAATTATTTTCTCCAAACTAGACCCTATAGGTAGATTTGATCAGAGACTACAACCACATGACTAGGATGGGACTTTGGGATTTCACAGTCATAAAAGATGGAGAATTTTAATGTTTTCAGATTTCCCTGGAGTTGTGCTAGCAACACAACTTACCATCTTTATAGTCAGCTCATCCTTTCACTAACAGATAACCAGACTATTATCACAGGCTAGAAGTGCTTTTGTGACTTCTGGTTTGGATTATACTCCCCAGATCAAACCTATATATGATTGAAAGTCTCAATTTTACAATCATTTTGTCAGAGAAAGCATAAAGATAAAACTCTGTTATCAGGACCGGATACTTACAAGTTCCTGCTAGCACTATTTTAGAGAACAAGCTTGAAATCTCAGGTATACATTCTTATTCTATTGCCACATAAATAAAAAGTTTGATGTTTATAAGAAAATATACAAAGAGTATCTTTAGCGTTTTTTTCTCAAATAAGATAAAAAATTCTACAAAACTCAGAACTAGGATCGATAATTAATCCCATAAAAATTTTTGCCTTAGATCTAGCTCAGTAAACAGAGGAAATGGTATCCAGTGCTGTATAGACTGCTAATACAAATCAATATCAATGTATGAGAAAATTTGAAATTTCTATCATTATAAAGTTAAAAGTAATATAACATCTAATTTATCTATTATAGCTGAGATTTTTTTTTTTTTTTTTTTTTGCGGCACCGGGGATTGAACTCACAACCTCGCGCCTGCCAGGGCAGGCGCCTAAGGCACTGAGCCAAACTCCCGGCCCTGGTTTTTTGAGGCAGGGTCGCACTACGTAGCTCAGGCCGGCTTTTGCGCTCGCGTTGTAGCCGAAGCCGGCCTCGAACTCACAACGCTCCGCCTACCTCAGCCTCCCGAGTGCTGGGATTAAAGGTGTGCGCCACCACGCCCGGCTTATAGCTGAGATTTAATAAAGAAAAATGATGCTCTATGATATTGTTATAATCAATCTATGTTACAAACTAAAAAATTTTTAAATGTATGCCAAAGAGCCAAACCATGAGTATGGATATGTTAATTATCACTGTTAGTGTGATGCCAGTTTGTAGAGAAAGTGTGGAAGTCAGTCCATCTTGAGTTCTGCCAATCCGTGGTTTATATACAGCATAGCTCTGGTGAATGTGTTTCCTCATCTGTTTGGCACATATTTCAAGACATAGTTATCAAAAGAAAGTCTGAAAAAAGGTGGTGAACTTGGCATGAGCAATATACAAGTTCAAGCAACAGTAAGTATAGTGTTCAGTGTCAAGAATTTAGAATTAGCATAATAGAACTGGGTTATATTCATTAATATGTCCTTACCATCATCCTAGATTTTAAAATAAATCAAGGAAATGCTATGAAAGTAAGTTTACTGTCACAAGGATGCAGAGACATAATTGATGCTCAAAAATATTTAGTACGAACTTGTCACACATGCAAGGTGAAATGATCTCAGGACTGTGTTTTCTGTTGAATTCAGATGCATAGTATTTAAATATCTAAGTCATAAACTTAAAGACTGTATCAGGGGGTTATCACAAAATGGTAAAAAATAAGAATGATATCATTTCCTTTAAAAATGTTCATCATCAAAAAGATTTTAAAAGCATTTCATCTGTATAACACTTAAAGTTGAGGTCACGAAGCAGATCACCTCTCGCAGCGGGCGGTTTCACCGTTTTTGTGATGTGCTCCCCGCTGTCACGGCCTTCTTCTGTACCTGCCGCCCTGCGTCCCCCCGCGAATAAGGCCTGCAGGGTAGACTCACCTTAAGGGGCTCACCTTCCCTCAATTCCCTCCTTTCATCAAAATGATTTTCCTTTGTATTCCCTTCCCTGATAACTCAGCAAAGCAATATGTCTAAAATGTTTACCCCTAAAAATATTAAAATGTACTTATTCCCTTAAGCACAGTTTTAACAGAAGTCTTCAGTACAACAGATTCAAGAATGAAAATCTTTTAGAATTGAGGTATATCTCAAATAATACACTATTGTTTCTTGTACTGTTTTTACAAAGCCAATGCCGTTTAGTGTGCAGCAATTTGGCTCATATTAGGTCTCCAAAATGGATGACCTGTAGCACAATGAATCCTCAGCTGACTTGAAATCAGAAGCTCAAAGGGAAAAGGGCTGCTATAGATTGGAAAGATAGAAAGGAGAAGCAGGTTATTTTGTATCTGGAAAGACATTTGATTTTAACTGCATCTTTATAAATACACCAGCAGATCAAGTTACACACAAATATTGCAAGGAAGGAAAAAAAGAAAGGCCTCATAATTCCAAGAGGGGTCAAGAGTAGCAGATTCTTAGAAACAGAGATACTTATCTTACTTAAGGGAAAAGTGGAAGTTTGTAAACAAAGAAGAAGAAAAGAAATATATATTTCCACCCAATCATTAAGCTAAAAATTTCAAATGAAATCTTGGTGTACCTCAATGGTCAGTTAACTAAACAATTCTTATTCTGCAGATCAGATCACTTCCATGTTATCATTTAAAGAACAGAATTTTCTTGATTTCTCTATTAATGAAGCTGAAGGATGAAGAGTAAGATATATTAAGTGATGTCTGTGAAGAATATAGATTGGAATAGGGTGCAGTTTTAGATATTAAAAATGCATAAAATTGATACGGCTATAGTTCTACCTTGATGTTAAAATCCACTGCAAAGGGCTGAAAAATCTTTTATGTTACACTTTACATTACAGTATGGTTTTTCTATATATTTTAATTTTTCAAGATGTATACACATATATTACATGATAAATTTTCATGTTGCAGGTAAGTCAAGCAAGAATGGATCTTATCAGCAATATTTAGGATTATTTATGTGAATAAACTAGGTATTTATGAAAAAAATAAAACTGGATAAAAAAGATAATTACTGCTTTCTCTCACTTAGTTTAAATGATATGTGTTCATTATCAACTTCTGCCAAGATCTTCCAAAGTATATCTTTATTCTGTTTACTCCCTAATTCTACTAGTACTACCCAGTTCCAAGTTCTGAATGCCCCTCAAGTATCTAGATCAATAAACTTCCAACTCTAATTTTTCTTTGACATTTATAAATCCTTTATAATACAATATATAAAATACAGTATTCTAAAATGCAAATACACAAATGTGTATTTGTAAAAATTATCTCATTCCTCACTTATGTTAATAACTTCTAATCAAGATAATAACTAATTTGATTTAGAATATTATGCATATATTTGTATTTTTTGAATTTCATTATCATTTCATAGGAAGCTAAGTGATTTCCAAATTTTGTGCCATTTCTTACTGTTATAGGCAACTGAGTCAGACAAAAATATTTTAAGCAGTCAGACAGGGCTAGGTCCTTGAAGGAGCCAGTGCAGTTCAGATACCTTGTAACCTCTGAGGAGACAGGCACCTCCTGCTGCGGGCCAGATCTCAAGACAAAAGATAGAACAGATACACCCATATCCTAAGGACTGATATTCTAAATAACTCTATATTACCTTGAGGAAGTCAGGAGCCAACATCCCACTCCTCTTCAGGAAGAGTAGTTGTCATTAAGCATCCCCCGCTTGCTACGTGACTCGCTTCCCCATTTGTCCTTGATTTAATCAATTTTACCTGAGCAATTAATCTTTTTGGTTAACTGTAGTTCTGTCACACCTTATGTCCATCTGCCTTGAGAGTTCCCAGTTTTTTCCCACCATGATTTTATTCTATAACAGTCCCTAAAAATGACAGAGTCTTTGGCAACCCACTCGGGCCCCCTTCTGTCCCTCAGACAGAAGCTTTCTTTCTCTCAATAAATACACTCTGCTCTTACCTTCCGTTGTTCCTAAAATTCATTCATCGATTTTAGAGAACACGAACTCGCGCCGGACGCATAGTAGGTCAGGAGTTTCATTCCCCGCTATCATTTGGAAGTCTGGGATAGTTTTTCCTATATCATTACCAACTACTCATAACAGTGACTATTTTTTCCTATTCATTCTAATTCTTCGATAGTTACAATTTTAATTTAAACCCTTGTGGGGGAACAAAATAATCGACAAATACTTTATTTTGAACTTCATCTGGAAATAGTTTCATTTATTCAAATGTTTATCTTAAACTGCATAAAATGCAATACCATTCACAGACATGTACACATGTGTAAATACTTTAACGTAGGCACGAACAACTTTATTTCATTCACAAGTTAAGGAGCATGGAAGCTGTCAGAAATGAATTTTAATTCACAAGTTAAAATTGTGATAAATATATTCTTATATATTTATGTTTAAAGAAGGTCCAGACTCAAGGTATTAAGAAGACTCTGGTGAGGCATTATGCCAGATAGGGTTGGTTTCCCCAGCAATATTAACTTCTACAATGAGAAGGGTGCATCACAACCAACCCATGTTTTCTATTTTAACAGAAGGATTTTTATGCCTTGTCTTTAAACTATGTTCCCTAACTACAATAGTAATCCTAACTTTAATATACTAAAACCAATTAATTTTCTTTTGACCAATAAAGACAAAATGCACACCTGTTTCTCAATTATTCATTCTTTGTAAATTTTATTCTAAAATACACATTTTCCATGACTGTTACTGATACTCTATATACGAGGAGATGAATGGAAGGAAGTGAGTATTTCGTCCTGTTCAAATTAGTGTATAGTTGGTTTGTTTTCTTTATTGTTCCTTGCAATACTAGTGCCTGAAAGTAATTGCACATTATTGCACTTTATTTTTTTATTGTACTTTTAACTGAAATAATTTTAGGAGTTATATTCCAGTAGGTAAGATAGTTATTTTTAAATGATTTACACTTTCTCATTCCCTGCTCAGCTAGAGGAGCAACTGAAATGATGCTCTATCACTGAGTAGAATGAACACTAGATTTTCTTTTATGAGTCGTTCAAGAACATTTCCACTGCACTCTCCATTTATATTGAAACTGCTTCCCACCTGAGGCTTAAAACCTCAGGTGGGTATTTTTTACCTGGCTTTGTCTAATTGGTGCCCAGTGGCTATGACTGATAGCTTAGTGATGGGGTGCACAGAACTGTCTGGGCTCAGTCTTTATAAATTAACTTTAATCAGCATGTCAGCACAGTGCCTCGTGAGGCTAAGGTGGCACGATTGCCAGGTTACCAGTGGGGTGATTAAACTCTCCAGCTACACGCTTAGCTTTTAATTTATTCTCAGCTTTTCTGGGTTTTTTCAAAAGGTAAGATGCAGTGTCTTCTATTACATGCTCTTTTAATTGAAGAAAAACAATTGGGACTCTAAGTTCAGCTTGAATCTTCTCCTAACTCACAAATAACGTAATTCTCAGAGGAAAGGTTGAGGCAGGGTCTTCCTAAAGTTTAAAATGGTCATACTGCTGAATGTATTAGTTATTTAGAAAGAACAATTAATAATCATATGATTAGATCAATTTTATATGTCTATATCTATTAACGTAAACAACCATTTTGAAGATAACGATATGCAGAATTGCAACCATTATCAAGTTTCTATCATCCTGTTTTGTAAACCTGTAATGTTACTGTTGTGCATTTACTCTAGTCATTTGTCTCTTTTGCTTTTTGTCTTTCTTATATGTGTCTTTTTTCTTTCTCTTAAATAAAAAAATAAAAAATTTTAAAAAATGGTCATAGATTTGGGGGATTACAGTCAGTGATTAGATACAAGAGAAGCTATTTTTAAACTACTAGAATCCAAACATAGCTTGACTTCCAGATTTTTAAAATTTCATTTACTAAAACCATAGTGACTTTTAAACCATGTATACCATAATTTGTGCTGTGTATTCTGAAAACTATAATGCATATCACATTTTAAGAACTTTCATATTTCAAATGGCCTCAAGTTGTACTCTTATTAATGGAAAAGTGCATTGATTAATTTCGAAAAATGAATGGACATTGTCTAATCATTTTTCAATAAAATCAGATTTGAACTTGTCGAGTAACTTCTATCATGTCTAATATTCATAATTATTCATTCTCTCACATATACATTCAAATTATTTGGGAACACCTCTTATTTGTCAGGCTCTCAATTATGAGTAGAATACATCACTAATTTAAATTTTATTTCCTGCACTTTATGACATTTCATAATCAGTTTCAATAACTGTGTCATGTTCTTTTAAGTAAATGGCTATTTGCCTTGTGAAAATCATCTAAAACTAGATTTTAACAGACATTGTAGTTTCAACATTTATGTATAGTTCAAAATAAAAAAAATAGTTTGAAGAATGTATTTTTATCCAGGTTTAGCATTATCTTCATGAACTACTTTATTTTATTGCTCGAGGTTTCCATAGCAATTATCTAAGTAAAACTATACTGTCTCACAAAGTCAACAGGAAATGCTAATTATTCCAACTTGATGAAAGTTACATTTTCAAGACAATAGTCCTGACAAACTGCGACAAGAAAAACTTTACCACAATCCTTTTCTTCTGAAAGACTGCAAAATGAAGAAGAACATCAAAGACATCATTCAATGATTAATTTTTCACAACGTGTGTTGGCAGTTGTTAAAATATATACTACATTGGCTGTCATATCCCAACACTTTTTTTTTTCAAAGTATATAGAAAATGGCCCTGAATTGTATAAAATGACAAAACTCCTGGCATGTCCTTTCATTGAATCTTATTAACTTTTCTTAATCAGTAAATTCAACAAATAACTATCATGATGAAAGCACCTTTTATTGTTTTAAGTAGAATTAATTGATTAGTGAAAAGAGAAGTGATCATTTGATTTATCCAATAAGAGCTAGGCAGATTGTAGATAGACTGATTGATACTTAGATATCTAGATAACTGTAGGTGAATAGTATTTCAAATCAAGATCTTTATTCCTCCTTAGCAGACAGTGTGCTGTAGTCTTATTAATGTGATGTTAACCAACATTATCAATATTGAATTAGTTATTTTATTTGATAATATATGAGATATTTATTGTTTTGCATAAATTCTGCTATAGCAAAAACTATCTTTTAAGATATTATAACATTTACTATTTGTTTATATGTCATTTTGTTTGAGAGACAAAGAATGTAACACATGGCTGTGTTTTACACATCAAGGTCCAAATTTCAAAATTGTTCCTCCAATTCTGAAATGAGTATAAGATTCTTGCATATATAAAGGTGAACTTCTTTGAAAGTAGTAATATATTTTTACACATAGAGAAAAATATATAAAGGTGCTTTAAGCCAGTAATTTCCATAAGATTACAGAAAGCATTTGCCTCAATAATATATATCTAAATTCAGCAAATATAGAATTAAACTATGTAATTTTTCTTTTTTTTTACTTACTCAAAAACACTGACACATGCCTGAACACAGTCCACTGAATAATCACTTACAGGGTTAGTTATTATGATTCTGCCTTTCAAGAATCAGCTAGGCAAAACAAACCAGAAAGTTTAACACATTTAATAGTTTACACTGAAACTAAAGAAAAGTAACATAATTAATTTTACACTGTTTGTTTTGCCTCTAATCTATAACTTCTGTTTTTTTTTCCTGCTGTACATTCTGTGTATGAAAATTTTGCTTAAAAAATCAGCAATAAAAACAATACTTTCAGGTCACCTCCGCATTAGCAATAGGTTTAGAAATACATTCCCAGTGATTTTTTTTTTGTTGTTATTCTTTGTCCTATTTTGTAGATTAGCTATTTAATGCTATTACAGAAAGCAACCTTTTGGAAAGTAAAATACATCTTATTATCTGTAGTTCAATGTGCCTTTACAGATAATATCAAAGCTGTGTAAAGATAAAAATATGCATATTTTCATATGCAATTGAATAACTTACTGTTTTCCTAGACCAGCATAGTTACCTTTTTTTAACTGATATTTCAAGTTGAGACAGACTGAAATTTAAATACATAAATTAAAGACGAGGCCTAGACACATGTACCTTATGATGTTAGTTGTGCCAATGACTATAATTTAAAATCTCATCAGCAGTTTCAATCTGAGACATGAAATATAGTGTTATCAGTTGCAATAATTGATTCAAAAAGAGCTAGTATTGCAGTTAAGCTATTCTTTTTTACTCATAAGGGATAATATAATTTAAATTCCATGCAAATTGAAAGATAAATCTCAAACATTACTCTACAGCAAAATTAATTATTATTCCTTTGGGTGCTTCCATTGCCCATATTTCCACATTGCATTAATTTAGCCAACAATATAAATATTTCTAGCTACTTGAACGTTAGAATTAATAAGATGGAAAATCTTAAGGCCAAATCATAAACCAAGAAAAAATGAAGTCCATAAATGTTATTTGGAGTCCTGTGCACTGAGACTCACCTCCCTCTTCCTGCCCTCCTCCTCTTTTTCTCTCCATCTCTGTCTCTCCTTTTCTTTGCATTGCCTTCCAAGCAAAGAGAATAGAAAATACTGTAGCTACATGCTCCTTAAATTATAACAGAAATCATAAAATCTAAACATTTTGGGAGTAATTTCCTGTGTTTATTAGAATGTACACTAGACCAACAGCCTTAATGTCCATGTATCTCATATTCAACATTTTGTTGAATATTAACTTAAATTCATATTTAATAATGCAAATATTTGAAAACACCTTAGAAATCAATAAAAAGATGATCAATAATTTTCCATAAATGATGTCACAAGAGTTGGTTTCATGGATATTTAAACTTCTGTTCATAACTGCATTATGAATTGACTAACATGATCAACTAGACTAAAATGTATATACACTTGCATATATGTTTTTGCTATATTTTTACCAAATATACAGATAATTTTATTTATTTACAAAATTATAAAGTTCTCATTTAACAGAAATGCAAAGTGCACATCATGTCACTCACATATAGACCAGAGAACAGTAGATCTTACAGGATTAGAGAGTAGAATGGAGGTCACCAGAGGATGCGCACTAAAGGGTAGCAGTGCAGGGGAGAAGGTGGTTAAAGTCAGATTCTCAGAAATCATCCTGAGGGCAAAGGACAAACAAACTCACGAGGGCTTAGTCTGTTACTTACTAAAAACATGATTTATGTTTTTCTCTGAGTCAATCAGGAACTTGAAACCTGCTTTTGCAATAAAGAAGAAAAACATAGTAAATCCTTCCTTGGGTTTAGAGATGCCCAATAGATGACTAAAAGAACAAAGCTTAACACTTTTTTAAATGTATGTCTCCCATATTACCTTATAATTTTGTGTAAACCCCTTGCTGAGCTCTTGTAAAAGTTACAATAAAAAGTTGATGAACCCTAAATTTACATAACTTACTTCATCTCCCTTAAAGACTGAGAACATCAAGATGGGAGATTCACTGCAGAGGGAGGCATGATGATGTGTGGCTATGATCCCAGCTACTCCAGAGGATGAGGCAGGAATATTGCAAGTTTGAGGCTAGCCTATACAATTTACTTAAAATCTATCTCAAAGTAAAAATAAACAAATAAACAATTTAAAAATATTGGAAATATATCTTAGTGCTAGGATACCGTAGGCCAGAACCCTAGTGCCAAAGAAAGAGAAAAGGAGAAGGAAAGGGAGAGAAAGAGGGACTTCAGGACCGGGAGAGGGACCCAGATATAGAGAGGAGAAAGAAAGGTGAGGTGATGGAGGAGGGAACTTTGGAAGGGGATGGAGGTGGGAAAAGGAGAGATATTGATCTATGGAGACATTGAACTACCAGTGAGCATTCAGGAGTCTACAGTTATTTGCCTAAACTTGTGCTATCCTTAGATTCCAGGAGAGCCTTTGCAAAATTGAAACTGATCAAGCATAAAGGAGCAAGTCACAAAGACCAGATCTCTCCCTCGGTCAATAGACTTTGCAATAGCCGTTTTGCAGAAGCAAACCTAAGGTTATGATCAACCAGCTTCTAGCTCACCTCAACCCCTTTATGAAAACTAGTCCCATTGCTTTGTTAATGGACTGGTCTGGTCTAGTCTATAAGAGCAGTGCCTCTCCAATTCCTCAAGCTAAAGTCCTTTACATATTTTCTCTTATTTTGGTGCTCTGACTATACCTCATCCTGAAAACTCTATATTACTATTTTTACTGTGAGATGTCAAGAACCTGTTGCTACCCAGTTGAAGTCCCCATTTCCTCTCTAGCAAGATATTCTCATGCCCTGTCCAGTGACAGAAGGATGCAAAAATATATTTAGATAGGAAGAATAAATTCAAGATATGTACTGTATAGCATAAAGACTATGGATAATAGAGAGAGATTTTACTTTAAAAAAATGGAGAGACTAGATGTTAGATGTTCTCCAAACACACACAAATAAAAGATGAATATATGAAGTTAAACATGATAATTCACCAGATAAAACAATTCCTCTATCTGTTTATCTATCTATCTATAGTGTGTGTACATGATACATGCATACGATTTTTCCTAAATAGTTCAAAACCTGATTTATTAACTAAATGGAATTGGATATGAAAGAGAAAAGCTAAGAATAACTGCATTGTGCTTTCTAATATGAGGAGCAAGAAGGACACAACTGTATTGGTTGAGAGTGCAAGTACATAGATTCAACTTTGGCTATGTAAAGATAAAAAAAATCAGCACATGAACTAGTAGAGCAGCGCAGAAGCAGCAGAAATCAAGAAAAAAGTTAATACAACTGTTCCAGGGTGGCACAAGAAATTGTAATATATATGAAAACCTTTTTCTAGATGAACTCAAGGAACTTAATATTAATATACAAGGGAAAAAATCAAAAGAGGCTAAGCCTGAGGGATCTCCAGTTTGTCAACTATGAGAAAGTACAGGGAGAGATAAAGATGCTGGAGATGCACACTGATGAAATGGGAGAAACCAGGAAAGCAAGGTCTAGGAAAAGTACTGCATGAGGAAAGAAAGGATCAACTATGTTAAATAATGCTAAGAAAGAATGGGAAGATTATGAAGAGGAATTCTGAGAACTTATTCTCAGATTTGATCCTGTGCCAGTCATCAGGGATTGTGTAGGAATAGATTCAGAACTATGATGAGGAGAATATCCCAATGTGATTTATGAAAAAGCTTCCAGAAGCATTAGCTAGAAATGGAGTCTAGACAAAATGTAGATCATGAGATCAAGAGGTTACACTGGCATGAGAGCAATGAGAGGTTATTTAAATCTTGATGATAATGATCTAGAAAAGACAGAAAAGCAATGGAGGAAGCAGTAATTGGAGTGTTTTCCTTAAGAGGCTAAGATGGGGTAAGTCATTGTGCATGAAATACATGTTTCTTGTAGAGAACAATCCTGCAAAGATCAGTGCATTGAAAAGAATTCCGTAGCTGTACAGAAAGTACCATGTGAACCTGACTAAATTTCTCAAAAAACTTGTTCAGTAGGACAGAGACCAAGATGGTAAGCAGCAGAGAAGGAGCCCCTCAGGGCATCACTCCGCAGATGCTGGAGTGTGGCAGTGAGTGGAGGACAAGGAGAAGGGAAGTGGATCCCCCAGGCTCAGGAAAAATCTGAAGCATGAATCAAGGCCTGGCAAGAGAATGAGGAAAGAGACTACAGTAAGGAGAGGAGAGGCAGCCTGCAGTGCCTTCTCCCTGAGACAGGACTCACTATGTGAGAGGAGCAGTTCAAACCTGCAGACACACAATGACAGCTAGGAACCCCAGAGGCCTTCTCAGAGAGATGTGGCAGGGGAGAGGAACAGCAAATGTGGAGGACTGCACCAGCTGGTGGTGAGTGCAGAGGGTTCAGCTCTGCAGAAGAAAGGAACTGTCCAGGAATCACATAGGAGAGGGGCTGACTGTGATTAGAACTCAGAGCTGCTGCTGGCTCCATCTAGTGACTCCCAGTTGGGCTCAGAACCATGGAAGGTGCTCGGATGGAGATGAGTCAAATGAGTCTGGTCTCTGCCAAAATGTTCAACTCACTGAGATTATCAACTACCTAACCAAGAGCTACTGCTGGTTTATTGAGCTAGATCACCAAGGGGGACTCTGTCCCCATACATGGTCAGCTAGTGAAAGCAGAAACAAACCTGGAAGTTAATTTTTTTTCCTCACTCTCATTGATGTTTTTGTTCTGGTGGTGGCAGTGGATTTTTCTATTTTGCTTTTTGTTTTCCTCCTTCATTATTTGATCTTGTTTTCATTTGAGCATGAACATAATTTCTAATGACTTTGTAGTTGCAGTTGTGTTATGTTTTTCTTTTTGTCTCTTCCTTCTCTCTTTCCCTCCAGTCTTCTGTACCAGTTTCCCAAAGTTAGTGTGATTCTACTTTGTCTTCCAAACTTACTTCTAATTTCTTCCTCTTCTTTCACTTCTCCATTTTCTCCTTAATTCAATTTAAATTTTAACCCCTTAGATAAAATTGACATATTAAGGACTTAGATACTACATATAATTTTCTGGTTTGTTTTAATTTTTTTTATATAACAACAAATCTAATTTATATGTTTAGAAGTGAAAAATTAATGGTTGACTCAGTTTGCCATTTTCTAGGCTGTGTTTGTTACTATTGGTACCACCATAACCAAAAGTGACAAAATGATTCTAAACAGCTTTTCATCCTAGTGTTTCATGACTGAGATCATCTAAGCATCACAGAACATACTGTGACCAAAGAACCAGGATCTGGGCCAAAAAGAAGCAACTTCTCATCTCAGGTAGGATCTTCCAATAGACTCATAACCCTAAATCCAGTCATGCCTGGAGGATACCTCAGAAAAGTAGTCATTACCTAAGTGTTCTCAATACTAATAATAAAGTGACCCACCATAGGCAATTTTTATGCATCACCCCAGGAATTAAACTAAAAAAGAAAACAAAAGACACTTAAACAAGATGCAAACCCAGATATCCAAGACAAAACCAGAAGAAATAAGGTGGGACAATCTGAATGTCTTCCACCTGGCCTCTCTGAACAACAAAGCAATTGAATGAGGCTCTGGAAAAAATTAAATCAGAAATAATCTCAGATAAGTGCAAAGATGGTGTCCAATAGCCAGACATGGTGGTGCATGCCTTTAATCCCAGCACTTGGGAGGCTGAGGTAGGAGGAGAGTTGTGAGTTCGAGGCCAGTTTGAGCTACATAGTGTGATGTTGCCTCAAAAAACTAGGCCTGGGAGTTTGGCTCAGTGGCTTAAGCACCTGTCTGGCAGACGTGAGGCTGTGAGTTTGATCCCTGATGCCACAAAAAGTAAATAAATAAATAAATAAATAAGGCATCCAAAATAAGGACCATGCTTAGTAACATTAGAACAGATACAGACAAAAAAAAAAAAGATGAGCTTAATAAAATTATGAAATCCACAAATCCTTAGCATAGGAAAAAAAAATGGAACCCATAAGGCACAGTCAAGCAGATGTACAGGAGAAGAGAAATTCCATTGTAAGTATTCACAGCAGATTAAGTTGATGTGAGGCTAGGACCTTAGATACAGAAGCCAAGCTTACGATTAGCTATTATGAAAAGAAAGATTTCTCAAAAATAGCAAGGAACCATGAAAAATCAATCCAGCAGCTATCAGATGAGACAAAGAATAAAATAAGAATGATTGAAGTCAATGAAAAAAGCAGGAGATACCAAAAATGATATGAATAGAACTGTTCAAAGATGTCATGGCAGAAAATTTTCCTGGTAGAGAAAAAGAATTTGACATTCAGAGAAATGAGGCCTATAGAATCTCAATTAGTCAAGATTAAAACAAAAATTACAGAAAAGTATATTATAGTCAAGATTCCAGAAATTCATTACAAGAAAAGAACCTTAAAAACTGTTAGGGAAAAGAAATAAAACATCTATAAAGGAAAGTCCATCAAAATCACAGATGACTTACCAATACAAACTCTCAAGTCAAGCAGACCTTGGCATGAAGTGTTTCAAGTTCTAAAAGAAGATCTTCAACCCAGATTGAAGTATCCTGAAAAATTGTCTTTCAAAACTGATGGAGAAATGATACTTCCACAGCAAAGAACGTCTGAGGAAATTTATAATCATAAAAGCAGCACTACAAAGTGTTTTGAAGTACATTGTAGAGAGAGATAACAAGGTTTACAACTCCAACAGAAGGAATTCACCAGGTAAGGCAAACAATTAAACAGAGGGAGGAGGGGAAAAGAAGAGTAACCAACAACAGAAAAGTAATATGACAAGGATAGGTCCATACATATCCGTTGTAACCATCAATGTTAATGGTCTTAATTCAACAATTAAAAGACACAGACTGGCAGAATGGATCAAGAAGCAAGATCCAACAATATGCTGCATACAAGAAGCACATTTAATTCAAAAATAAATTCATAGACTGAAAGTCAAAGGATGGAAAACAATATTCCACCTAACAGGAACCCAGAAACACAGTAAGGGTATATATTCTATTTTCAGACAAGCTGTATTTTAAGACAAACCTGATTAAGAGAGATAAAAGAAGGTCTCTCCATCCTTGAAAAGGGAAAAATCCAAGAGAAAGACATAACAATTGTAAATATATATGTAACGAATATTAGTCCAACCAACTGTATAAGCCAAATATTAACAGGCATGAAAAAAATCAAATAAGCGCTAATACAATTGAATTGGGT
>RJWM01037794.1:0-17244 GCA_004363535.1 Dasyprocta punctata | reverse complement strand
CATGGAGAAGGATTCCTTTTTCCCCACATACCCTCCCACATTAGGTTGATTTCTTCATAATAGCCATTCTTTCTGGGGTGAGGTAAAATTTCAGCACTGCTTTAATTTGCATCTTGTTTTGGTTTATACATTGTTTCAACTTGAGAAGTCTAGCAGCTTAATTAAGTAACTCAGCAGCTCTATGTCCTGGGGTGTAGAGCACAGTTACCTGGTCATTGTTACAATTTGAGAAGGTCAGAAGTTTAACTGAGAAACTCAGGAGGGAGCCAGGGGTCTTACTTTGTAAACATCCTCATCCTGTGCAAAGGGAGGCAAGGAGATTTGTGATGCTACACCCACCCTGGGGGTGGGGGTGTCCTGTGTGCTATATAAAGGAAGAGAAGAGGCTTGCTCTGCCCCCTTTTACTCTGGCTCCTTTTGCTTGGCTGCTGCCTTGAAGTGTTATTCCTGTGCCATGCCACCCTGCCTTGGAGCCAGCTAATTGTGGACTGAAACCTCCAAAAACTGTAAGCTAAATAAACCTTTCCTTCCCTAGTTTGTGTGTCAGGTGTTTTGTCTCAGCAACGAGGAAAAACTAACCAAGACACATCTCTAGAATGACTAGTGATGCTGAACATTTTTCCACATATTTATTTCCTGTTTGTATTTCTTCATCTGAGAAGTATGTATTCATTCAGATACCCATTTTTGGATTGGGTCTTTAAATCTGGGAGGATTGATTTTTTTTTTTTTGAGCGCTTTATATGTTCTCAGATGTAATCCTTTGTCTGAGGCACAGACAAAGGTACATGTTGTAGGTTGTCTCTTCACTCTATTGGTTTCTTTTGCTGTGCAAAAGCTTTTCAATAGGATGAGATCCCAGTTGTTGATTCTTTGTGATAGTTCCTGTGCAATTGGGGTTTCATTCACAAAGTGTTTGCCTACACCAATGTCTTCAAGAGTTTTACTTACTCTATCTTCCAGCAGATTTAATGTTTCTGTTTTAATATTAAGATCTTTGATCCATTCCAATTTTAGCTTAGTGCATGGTGAAAGGTATGGGTCCAGTTTTAATCTTTGGCATGTGTAGAACCAGTTTTTCCAGCGCCATTTATTAAAGAGGCTATCTTTCTTCCAGTGAATGTGTTTGGTATCTTTATCAAAGATAAGCTGACTAGTGTGTCTGAAATTGTTTCCGCATCTTGTAATCTGTTCCATTGATCATCAGGTCTGTTTTTCTTTTCTTTTCTTTTCTTTGTTTTTGTTTTGTTTTTTGTTTTTTTGTTTTTTTGCCAGTACCATGCTGTTTTTTAAAATTTTTTTTTAATCACAGTAGCTTTATAGTATAATTTCAAGTCAGGGATTGTGATGCCCCTGTCTTGTCTTCGTTGCCCAGGACTGCCTTGGCTATTCTAGGTCTCTTCTGGTTCCAGATGAATTTTAGGATTGTTTTCTGTAATTCTGTGAGATATCCTGTTGGAATTTTGATTGGGATTGCATTGAATCTGTTTAACAGTTTTGAAAGTGTGGTCATTTTGACTATATTGATTCTTCCTACCCAAGAGCACAGGATATCTCTCCGACCATTTCAGTCTTATCATCTCGTAGAATATCATACTATCTGCTACATTTACTATTAGGATTTTTAAAACTTATTTTTGGAGATGGGGTCTCAATATGTAGCCCAGGCTTACCTTCAACTCCCACCTCTGCCTCTCAAATGCTGGATTATAGGTATGCACCACCCCACCTGGCTTGTTAAGTTTTTAGGAGTAGAAATTTGTAGGTACTTGGTGTAGTTTAGAATCTTTTCATAAGATCCATGTATGCTAGAGGATGGGAGGTAGAAAGTGTACCTCAAGCTGCCCTTCGGTGAATTAGAAGAATGTGGGTACTAGTCTGATTAGGTCAGAACATCCTCCCCGAAGTGAATGATAAGTTGTTGCACCCCTTCCTTCCTGCAGCTTAGAAAGAAGCACAGTGCATGGTGGGCTTCTTTGGACTTCACAGCAACGTACCCCTGTTCCAATTGTGTTACTCCCGCTCACTAAGTACCCTAGAAACTGCCAGCTTTAAATGGGACCTAGAGTAAAAGAACTAGTGAAAGCTAGGTGTTAGCGGCTTATGCCTGTAATTCCAGCACTTGGGAGGCTGAGGCAGGAGGACCATTGAGAGTTTGAGGCCAGCTTGAGCTACATAGTGAGTTCAAGGCAAGCCTGAATCACATAACGAGACCTTGTCTCAAAACAAACAAACAAAAAGCAGTGACAGCTTTCTCTGCTACTCAGCTTTTATGACTCTGTTCAAAATGGCAAATCAAGCCACAATAGCAAAATTTCAGGGGAAATTTTTTGTTTGATGGTGAAGCTAGGCTTTATTGAGCAGGAAAAAGCAATTTGTTAGAGCCTAGGGAGGGGAGCTGAAGGTCTAGCTGCAGTGACCAGAAGGCTTGGGTGGCCTGTAATGATTGCCTGTTATCTCATTTTATGATTGTCCAATTTAGCAAATAAAAATAAGGTATACCTATTTAAATTTAAATTTCACATAAATGGTGAAAAACGTTGAAGTAATCCAAATAGTACATGGCATTTTAACTTTTATCTCAGGACAAATACTACAGTGGGACACTGTATATTAAAAATTATTAAAAGTTGGGCAAGGTGGTACACACCTATTTTTCCAACACTCCAGGAGCTGAGGCAGGATAATCGCCATGTTTGAACCCAACCTGGGCAATTTAGCAACATACCAAGGCCCTGTCTTAAAAAATAAAAAATAGGTTTAAGGGGCTGGGGATATGGCTCAGTAGCACAAGCACCTGCCTGGCAAGCGCAAGGTCCTGAGTTCAATTCTCAGTACCCCCCCCACAAAAAAAGCTTTTAGGGATGTAGCTAAGTGTGAAGCCCCTGAGTTTGATCCTCAGTACCACCACCAAAAAAAGAAAAAATTTGTTTACCTGCAACTCAGATTTAACTGATGGCCTGTATTTTACCTGGCTACCTGATTGAGCAAGTCACGAAACTGACATAGAGTTGCTTCTGTTGAATTGGCCAAAGCGAGTCATAACAACAGATTCAAAAAGTAGAGAACTACACCTCTGGACGGGAGGAGCACCGTTCTCTCCTTTAGCATTGTTATCTGTATATACAATTTCCCATTTAGTCACCAATTCATGTAAGGACCTAGCTGGGGGATCTTAATGTGGCCATTAAACAAGGAGCCTTTGTAGTAAAGGAGGGCTCCCTCGCCCACTGCTGAACCTGGCTGTCTTTACAAGACAAAGCCTCCTCGCCTCGAGTTCTCTACCACATCTATCAGTGTTTGTCTTCTTCGTGAACCCACAGCTACTACTGACCCATTTTAGTTTCACATGTAGTACTCATGGGTTCCTCAGACCCATACACTTAATTTTTTGCAAAAGTAAAAAATATTTATGCTAAATTTTTACTTGTAAACACAGTACATAAATATTTGTGATGTTAAAAAATTAATCTTTAAGACACCTAGGACAAAGTTTCTGACAGCACTGATTATAAACTGCCATTTTACAAATGTGACATTGGACAGCAGTTTTTCTGTCCTTGCTGCTGAGGCATGTGGCATCTTTTTCTTTTCCTTTTGTAGGTGGTCTGGACTTTTATTTTTATATAACAGAAATCTCCAGTCCCAAGATTTCTGCCATAGGTTTTCATGCTTTGTGGGGTACTTTTCAGAGCCATTCTGGAACGCAGGTTTTCTCCAGTTAACTGCATCCCAAGGGTTTTAATAAATCAAAATGTTTATTATTTCACTTCTTTGTGCTAACTGGTACAATATGTGGGAGTTAACACTGCGACATTTAAAACAGTATAAAAAATTGCCATAGGCCAACAGTTGGTTCCCCTGAACATCAAATATAGTGCATGTTTTCTATTTAAAGCATCAACTCCAGATTTCCTGTCATTATAAAAGTGAATAATTTCAGATTTTTTGACTTATTTGTGAACAGAATCACTGTGGTACATGCTTGATATTAATACGACACTTTTAACTTTTTTTGGCACAGATGAAACTCATGTGCTGATAGTAGAAAATTCAAAAAATAAAAATGCTGATGACTGAATTGTCTGTTTCCTATTTGGTAAAAATTCAAGTGGTACAGTATAACCCTCTTATTTTTTCCCAAATGCCACATAAATCAAGTTTTTCTTTTTAAGTTCATCTAGACTATACCAATTGTGACTGGTAATATTTCTTTTAGTGTCTTCAATACATTCCACAAGTCTAAGAACAACTTCTGTAGGATTTGATAAAGTTGGTTTGGTTGGATTAGCTATCTTTAAGTCAGCACCCAGTACCAAAAAGAAAAAAAAGCGTGAGCCAGGCGTGGTGGCACACTCCTGTAATCCTAGCAGTCAGGAGGTAGAAGCAGAAGGACTGCTGTGAGTTCAAAGCCAGCCTGCACTACAAAGTGAGTTCAACCTCAGCCTGAACTCCAGAGCAAAACACTGTCTCAAAATAAATAAATAAATAAATATGTGTGAGGTTCTCAAGACCCATCTGTAGTAGCTGTGTGTTAATGGAGTCACAATCAGGAGGAGAACCAGAATGGGCCCAACTGGACCCCAACCTGCCGGGCCCATGCGGCGCCAGCTCACATCAAGAGAGAACTGATCTGCCTTCCGGGGTTGGGCGCTGCACGGACCCCAGAGGAGAACCAGAATGGGCCCAACCGGGCCCCAACTTGCTGGGCCCGTGCCGCACCGGCGCAAGGGCTTGGAATCAAGGACATCATACATATATCCGCCCCCCCCCATTAGCAAGCTGCTGGCTCTGAGGTCTGGCTAAATTGATGGCAACTAAGGTACATAAAGCAACTAAACGCTAGTATTGTTTCGTAGATTTTGCAGGCCTCTGATCGGTACCCTGAATGTCTCTTTGCATGATGACAGCAGGCAATGTTGCAAATATGGGGGACTCTCTTCTGTCTTGTCTTTGAGGACCAATATGGTTCTCACCATTTTGCTTTACTCTGATCGTTATAATTTTTTTCTTTATTTTATATTCTGTTTTTATTGATTTTGTTTTGTTTTGTTTTTGGTTCAATTCTACTACACTTGTTGGAATGGTCAGCTAATCTGAAGATAGCAAGGTATGTTATAGTAGCTATTGTACTCACATTATCAATCTTTGAAGTTCTGTACCAGTCCTACTGCTTTGTTTTCATTGACTTTATTCTGATATGTTCTGTTGTATTTTATTATCTTTAAAAAAAAAAAAGGAGTCACAATCTACTTACAGTACTTGCCCAGATGAGAAACCTGGGAGATTTTTCCTTATTTTCTCAATTCAAACACCCACTGTCTCACCAACTTTGGTCAGTTCTAATTTAATCACTTCTTTAGTCATAGCTTCCTATGGTAAGTCCTAGGAATACAGATTCAGATCATCCGGGTCATCTTGTTCTTATCTCTGATTCCATCTGGAGCCACACTACTGCTCACCGGGCCACTTGGAAGTTTACAGGGTGCAGATGAATAGTAAAATGGCTACTGTGGTGAAGCAAACCGGCACTATGCTTCCCTGAAAATCAGACCTAAGTGGAAAATAATCAGCCTTGAAAACTAAAGATTGAAACTGCCAGCCCAAATCAGCCTACATTTGCCTTACCTGTCATCACTGTTCTCTAGAACAGGGGCTACCACGGGAGGCAAGCACATGCTGGCAGGGGTTGGTACTTCTGATCTGTAGCTCTCAAGGCTGATTACTTTCCAGTTAGGTCTTATTGTCAGGAAAACAGAGCATATCCACTATTTCACATAGGTACCCTGGGTATGTGTAGAGTACAGGCATCTAAAATGTATTCCTTAGCCGGGTATGGTGGTACACTCCTGTAATCCCAGCATTTGGGAGTCTGAGGCAGGAGGATTGTTGCAAGCTTGAGACCAGCCTGGGCTACAAGGTGAGCCCAAGTCCAGCCTGAATTGCATAGCGACACCCTGTCTCAAAATAGATAAATAAAATAAAATAAAATAAAAATAAAATGTATTCCTTTAGCAGGAATCCCAAGTATAATACAATTTTATTTCCTCCAGTTTCCATGCTGTACATTAGACCTCTAGACTTGCTCGTTCTACATATTTTCTACTTTGTGTTTTCTGGCCTATTTCTGTTTCCTCACTGCCACCCCTTACCCCCTACCTCTGGTAATCACTGTTTCACTCTCTAGCTCTGTTTAGTTGACTTTTTTTCAATTTGCATATATGAGTGCTATTATACAATATTTTTATTTCTGAGTCTGGCTTATTTCACTTAGCATAATGTTCCTCATGGTCATTATCTTATGTTTTCAAGGGAAAAAGCTTTTTGGGGAAGATTTTTTTTGGATACAACTCCAAAAGTACTGGCAGCAAAAAGCAAAAAAGACAAATCGGCATCATACTAAAAACTTCTACATATAGAAGGAAAATAATCAACAGAGCAAAAAGACAATCTACAGAAAGGGACAATTTACAGAATAGGTTATTTTAAAGCTATAATTCTGAACAGCTTACTCTTTTTTTTTGTTTTTTTTTTTGCACTGGGGATTAAATTCATGACCTTGTGCTTGCCAGGCAGGTGCTTATACTGCTAAGCTAAATCCCTGCCCCCTAAAACTATATTTCTGATAAGGAGTTAATATCCAAACTACATAAGGAACTCAACTAAATAGCAAGAAAACAACCAGTTAAAAAGGAGGTAAAAGCCAGGCGTGGTGGCGCACGCCTTTAATCCCAGCACTCCGGAGGCTGAGGTAGGAGGAGCGTTGTGAGTTTGAGGCCAGCTTGAGCTACAACGCGAGCACAAGGCCGGCCTGAGCTACATAGTGCGACCCTGCCTCAAAAAACTAGGGCCGGGAGTTTGGCTCAGCGGCTTAAGCACCTGCCCTGGTAGGTGTGAGGTTGTGAGTTGGATCCCGGTACCACAAAAAAAAAAAAAAAAAAAAAGGAGGTAAAGGACCCAGTTAAACACATCAGAAGATTGGTCAGTTGGTATGTGAAAAAATGTTCAACATCACTAATCATTAGGGACATGGAAATTAAAACTTCACGTGTGTTAGAATTGCCTCTTCCAAAAAGACAGAAGATAAATGTTGGCAAGGATGTCGAGAAAAGGAATCTTGCACACTGTTGGTAGGAATTTAAATTGGCACCTCCATTACAGTAACAGTATGGAAATTTCTCACAAAAGTTAAAAAAAAAGCTACAGTATGATTCAGCATTTCTACTACTTGGTAGATAGATACTGGAAAGACTCTCTCCTTTCTCCCCTTCCCTCTCCTCCTCTCTCTCCCTGCCCCCCACTCCCCCAACCAGGGAACAGCACTATTCAGCCAAAAAAAGAAAATTCCCCCATTTGGAGCAAGCTGAAGGACACTATGGTAAGTGAAATGAACAAGGCACAGAAAGACAAATATTGAAATAGTACATGATGTCACTTATATGTGGAATCTAAAAATGTTGATTTTAAAGAAGTGGTGGCTTGCAAGAGCCAGTGTGGAAATGTATCAAAAAATACGAAGTCTTATTTAGGAGGAATTAGTTCTGTAAATCCATTGTGTAACATGTTGATGATCGCTAATAATAATATACAACTGCAAATTCTAAAACATATCTTGAATGTTCTTGCTCCAAAAAAGAAATGTGAAGGATGGATGCTAATTAGCTTGATTTAATCATCCCAGAAGGTTTATACATAAAAAGGCATACACTGTACCCCATAAATACTGTATTGGGTGATACTATGTTCCCCCAAGTCCTCATATACTTTTGATGGGGCTGAGTCTGGCGCTTGTGACTGGTTTGTTGTCCAGCACTGGGATTGATGATGTGAGTGCTGCACTCGCCCAGGGGTGGAGCTGAGATACAGTGTAAAGGAGGCGGGGCTTCCTCTTCCACTCTTTCTCTCTCACCAGTGTGCCTTGCTGTTTGCAACTGCCATGAATGGCTGCCCCGCCACACCATGCTGCCTTGGAGCCAACTAAATATGGACTGAAACTCCTGAGAAACTGTAAGAAACAAACCTTTCCTTCCCTAATTTTGGATGTCAGGTATTTTGTCTCAGCAATGAGGGAAAAGTAACTAAGACAAATACATACAATAAAAACTGCTTTTTGTTCACACCAGTTGCATTTTTAAAAATAATTATTTTGATCATAGAGTTAATAACTGTAAATCTGCATTTTGCACTGCCTTCAGAATTCCTTTATGGGTTTTTTTTCTGTTTTTTTTTTTTTTTTTTTTTTTTTTTTTTTTTTTTTTTTTTTTTTTTTTTTTTTTTTTTTTTTTTTTTTTTTTTTTTGTCTTTTTGACACAGGGTCTTGCTTTGCAGTTCAGGTTGGCCCTCAACTCACTTTGTAGCCCAGGCTGGCCTCGAACTCACAAAATCACAGTGATCCTCCTGCCTCAGTCTCCCGAGTGCTGGGATTACAGGCATGTGCCACCACGCCTGGCTTCCTTTACAATATCTTAATTATATTCATCTACTTCTCCAGCACTCTCCATTTCAGTTAATCACAGGAACACTGACCAGACACGTGTTAGAAATTTTAATAGCACTTAATTCTTTATCCTCCATATCTAAGTGTATCACCAGGCCAGTCAATCTTGCCATCAGACTACTTCTCAGATCCAAACTTTCAATTAGTTTAGATCCCTATTTAGAGTCTGGCTCTGAGCCCTGAATAAGCACATTACTACGTCTTCAAACTTCCTGTAGCCTCATAATCTTTTCAACACATTACACAGGTAGAGACTATCAATCTGTCAAGCTGGTATATTTGATGGCAGGCTCTGGACTAGTGCTGCCAAACTGATTTTATTGGTTTCCCTTTCCCTGCTCCATCTGATTTCCCTTATTCTACTGTTCCCCGACATGTAGTCCCTGGCTCTGGGGACTGAACTTAGTGCACCACACATGGTTGGTTAAAGGTGTTTGTATGGGTTTGATCCTGTGGCCCCCGGCCCCAAGCCTCATGTAATCATGGACGGGGCTGAGTCTGGCATTTGTGATTGGTTTATCATCTGGCACTGGGATTGGTGATGTGAGTGTTGCACCTGCCCAGGGGTGGAACCCACAGACAGTGTAGGGGGAGGCGTGTTCTCTGTCTTGCGGTGTTCATGCCTTGCTGTTGTGGCGGCCATGAATGGTGGCCCCACCATGCCACCCTCCCTTGCAGCCCACTGAGTATGGACTGAAACCTCCAAGAACTAACTGTAAGAAATAAACCTTTCCTTCTCTAATTTTGGGTATCAGGTAATCTGTTCAGCAACAAGAGAAAAGTAACTAAGAAGTGCTCTATCACCGAGCTCATCTAAAATCCTAATTTTTAAAAAATACATCACCTCCACCCTTGAAAACACTGCTTCTTATCTCCAGAATAAATGTCAAGCAGGTATCATTCACTTTTTAAAAAAGGACTACTTTGTGAAATCTGCAGCTTACCTTAGTGCTATTAAGTCTCTGCATATCTTGTGACTCTGCCCAGAGAACAGAGGAATAGACTTCTTAGTCCTCAATTTCAAGGAATTATCAAAATATAGAAAATATTTTGCTTAGGATTCTGCTATATTTATCACTGTTTTCTTTATAATAAAAGATAGTGCACAGGTTATGTGAAGAAAAATTTCCAGTTAGAAGTAAGTGGGCAACTTAACACCAGCTGAATTAAATCAGCATGGTGCTAAGTGTAGATGGCCCATCTGAAGACAGTTACCAGCATAAATAGAGATGTGGAGAAGAAGAGGGAGGTGTTGTGGGTTCTCCTAAGTGTTGCTGTTTCGAGCTGTTGGTTCTCCTGGAGGAGCTTGTCATGCTGGCTTCCTCCATATGGATTCGGCCATTATCGTTGGAGGAGCTCGGGACCTTGTTGCTGAGGGTGGTCGCGGTTCACTTTGGGGAGCTCTGCTCCTCACACTGAGCATTGCTTCCTGGCTCCGGAGGGAAGATGTGTGCTGTTTAATCTCCAGGAGAAGCTTGTCACACTGGCTTCCTGACATGGACTCAACTGTTCTCATCACTGGAGGAGCTCAGAACCTCATTGCTGCTGAGGATGGCTGTGGTGCTTCTCAGGGGAGCTCTGGTCCTTATTTTGAGTGTGACTTCTCGGCTTCAGTGTAGAACCCTCAAACCACTGGCACAGCTCCTTCACCCTGCTGGCATAGACTTTCATGCTTCCACCGCTGACCTTCGGCCTTCCCAGCGCAGATCCATAAGACAGACTGGCATGAGTCCTTATCATGGGGTCTTAGATTTCCAGTTGGGTTTGTGGGAGGCATCGCCATGGGCTCTGGGTCTTCAGCTGGACTCATGCAGGACATTGCTGTGGGCTCCAGGCCCTTGGTTGAGTATTCCGGGTCTGTAGTGTTGTGGAGAGATTTTCCTGCACTTTTTTGTGTTGCACTCTGGGTGACCATCATAAAACAGTAATATAAACTCTGTGTCCTGTATGCAGTTGTTCTCCCTGTAACCCCTGACTACAACAGAAGTGAACAAATGTTTTCAAAGCAAAATTAAACCTACCTCTTTCCAAATAAAGGATAATTAAACATATGTAAAGTAATGGTTTTGCCTTTAAAATCTTAAAAAGCAGTAAATGCCAAATGAGCACAAGCACATCTTCTGAGGGGAAAAAAAAAGAAGGCAGTGGTCCTAATTATCATTATTTTTTTTGTGGTACTGGGGATTGAACTCATGACCTCACACTTGCCAGGCAAGTGCTTACGCCACTGAGCTAAATCCCTGCTCAGTGGTCATAATTATAAAAGTTGGAATTTGTGCTTCTTGTCTCAGTGATGCATATCGAAAAGGGCTGAACCAAAATTTAATGATTATTTCATCACTATACCTGAGATTAAAAAAAATCTACACCCGATGTTGGAAAACAATGCTAGATGCCTGTTTTTGTGTGGCCTGAACTAAGATTTTTTTTTTCATTTTCAGTGGTATTTTCATTTATTTTACTTTGAGTAATCATTTTTCTGTCTTACATGTTTGAATAGATATTCTGCTTTAAAATTAAGTCACAAGTAAAGGAACAAGTTGTGTTTTTTTTTTGTTTGTTTGTTTGTTTTTTTTAGCAAAGTGACCAAGCTGCTGAATCTTAAGACCTGGACCTGTCAAATGTTACATTTTATTATTTTCATTGAACATAAGACCTTCTGTTTTGATTATTCCTGGTGAGCAGCAATTGTTTTTTCAGTGCTTCCCATTTGTCGAATAGTCATGACAGATGGTTTCACATGGTACCCACTGCTTTCAAGGAATTCCGTCCGATGAATCCTCCTTCGCAGGGTAACAGCTACTGGCAGCCCTCCACTGAGAGGTGACCCACTGGGACTTCTCCATCACAGCTGGCCAGGAAGTCCTGCTTCGCTGCCAGTGCTTCATTCTGCTGAACATGATATTCCTGAAATACCATGGGCACTCTTTTGTGTCATTTTTAAATATTTGTGTCAGCAATGTTCTAAACACATGATCTCTTCAAGTTTTACTTCTTTTGTCATGAACTTTAATACAGTCCAAAGAGCAGGTTTTGATAAAATTCCAAGGAATTCCCTAATCTGTTTTATCTGACTATGTTCTGGTATTTTTACAGTCATATCACTCTGGTATGTTTATCAGTTACTTTTTTTCTTTTTTTTTTTTGGTACCGGGGATCGAACTCACAACCTTGTGCCTGCCAGGCAGGCGCTTAGGCCACTGAGCTAAATCCCCAGCCCTATTTTTTGAGACAGGGTAGCAATATGCAATTTAGGCTGGACTTGAACTCACTTTGTAGCCCGGGCTGGTCTAGAACTCACAACAACCCTCCTGCCTCAGCCTCCAGAGTGCTGGGAAAGGCGTGCGCCACCACACCCGGCTTCAGCCACCTTTTTCTGATGCATGAGTTCTGATTCTGGAAAAGTAGCTGTCTGATCCTTGCTTCAGTGTTTCCAGTGGGGCCTGATTTCTCATTTAATCACAGGATCTCGTCTGTGCAAAGCTGGAGGGCTCTGACTGTCAGGTCTGGGAGCAGAGGGTCAGGGTCAAGGTGGGTGCCTTGGCCCATGTTTCTTACATTAAAAAAAAAAAAGCTATATTATTTGGAATAGGATCTAAGTTGCTCAGGCTAGCCTCAAACTTGCAATCTTTGTGCCTCAGCCTCCCAAGTAGCTAGGACTGTAGGCATGCCCACCATGCTAGGCTTACGGTTTTCACACTTTTAAAGGTGGGAAACACTACTGACATAATCTCTCTCTGGCTTACAAAGCTAAAAATACTTAAGTTTCTGGCCCTATATAGAAAAGTCTGCCAACTCGAGATCTACACTAATGTATTACAGTTGGTCCTATTTAAATTATAGGATAAAGTACACTTAGAATGTAAGGCATTATTTATTTATATTTTCTAGGTTTTTTAAAACAGGGTTTCACTCTTATTCAGGCTGGCCTCGAACTCACAGAAACCCTCCTGCTTCAGCCTCCCAAGTGCTGGAATTACAGGCATGCACTACCATGCCCACTGTATGAGGCATTTTAAAAACATGTAAGTAACTATAAACTAGTACATTTAAATAGAAAAGGTAGAAAGGTGTTTCATTTCGGCTTACCTTCAAATATGCAGCGGCAAACCCTATTTTTTTTCCTCAGAAATTGTGGGAAAAAATACATAAATAAATAAAATAAAATTCTAAAAGCAGCCAAATAGGGGGCAGTGGTGCAGCTCAATAGCAGAGCATATGCTGAGCACCCACAAAGCCCGGACTTCTTTCCCCAGCGCTGTTCCTGTCCCCTCAAAAGGAACCAAATAGATTACAACATAAAGTAAGTAGGTCAGTAACTCCAAGTGAAAAGGACTTGCCCAAGGCTACTGAAGCTGGAAGGATAAACCAGGCCTACTGTTCACAGTGGTGTCGGAATTATATCCAGTAAATCAAATGGAAGCGATAGGTCAACACTGTTATTTTTTCCATTTTAACATATATGAAAATTGGAAGAATAGGACACCTGTCACACGTCTACAGAAATAAATCCTTTTATTTTATAACATTCCTTTTCTTTTAAGATGCATACAGTACTTGTAAGCCCAAGAATTCTGAGAAAATCTATAGAAGACCTGGCACTATTTTTGAGAATTACACAACTGGGCAGCAAAATAACACCTTTATAAATGTTAGGACATACAGAAATAAAATTTAGTGTTTGCACACAAAAATAGGGAAGTTACATTCAACACGTTTTCTTAAACGTGCATTTCAATGTTCAGTTTTCTAAAACTTTGGTCATGCTTTATTATACCTTGTTAAACTTCACAATTATGCAGATGATTAAACCCAAAAGATAAGCAAATATATCACATACACAGCAGCAATAGCAAGCTAATACTGCAGAATCATATTAGCAGACTGATTCAGAAATACATGTTTTTTCACAAATAGCACACAAAACTTAGTCTGTGGTAACATAGTTCAGTGACTTTTCTTCCACTTCACAAAACAAGGCTGAGTAATGAGACATAGCAAAACATGATTACATAATAAAAATTATATTTTTAATTACAAATCTAATTGTACATAAAGGACAACAAGCTGCAGTTTCTATGGAATAGTGAAAATGAACAGGACTTTTCTCAAAAATATTGAAGTAGGATTCAGTCCATGTGCTTCAGATTTCACAAATATTGGGTTACGTCTTAGGTTTCGGTGTGTGGGTTTAGGTTTCTGTGTGTGGGTTTAGTGGTAGGGTTGACAGAGGATAAATGTACACTCACAGGGGCTGCAAATAAAATAGCCACTGACTTAATTTCCTACATGTGAAGTGCAGGCACTCAAAATGTCACTTTAAAAACCTTTCATTTGTCATCATGTAAACTGTCTTGTTCATCATACCATATTTCATAATAGATTCATAATTCATTTAAAATGGTCATATCGAGCAATTCCTCTAAGCTCTTTTTGATGTGTGGTGGTTGAGATGCAGCCTGATTTAACAGATTCTGACCCATCTGTGCAAAAAGTGCTTTTGATAATTTAGCTGTGGCTGTTCGTATATTTCCTCCAGCTCCAGGCAGAGAGCCACTATTTGTCATGTTCCCTAAGAGGTGCCATAAAACCACCAGCACTTTCTGCTCTGTAGCATGAGGCTTCCTTTGGTAAAGTTCCATGACGATATCTGAAACACAAAATGTAATACTGAGGGTTTTTAAAAAAGTAAATTCAAGGCCTGCTAATTTCACAATTAATCTGTGTTTTCCAAATACAGTTATCAAACAAAAATTCAGAACAGCATTTTCCTATGACCATCAATATTTGATATTAATGTCTTCATATATTACTTTTCCTAACAGATTAAACACTGGAGAGTTGTTTTTTTTTTTCTTTCAATAATGAGTATCAAAGCCATGGCCTGGTGTATGCTAGGCAAGCACTCTGCTACTCAAACACACACCCCCACCCCAAATTACTTTGAAGAATATTACTGGAGTAAAAGTCTTTTTCCCTTCTTTCTAGGATTGGGGACTGACCCCAGGACCTTTACATAGAGGCACACCTGCAGCCCTTTTTATCTTTTGTTTTGAGACAGGACCTTGCTAAGTTACCCAGGCTAGGCTGGAAAGTGTGATCTTCCTGCCTCAGCCTACCAGAGTGCTGGAATTAACAAGCATGTACAACCATGCCTGGTTTGGTATAAAAGTCTGAAAAAGTCCCCTGGAATAGCACTGTGTAATCTTTATCTGCTTCACAGGTAATGATGTTGAACTGAGAGCGCTCCTGAAATTAAGTTACACATACCCATTTTAGTTTATCCTTAGTTAATAAGATACTTCTTTAGAAATTACAATTTAAAAGTCTTTACCAGCAAGCTTTTCCGTCATATCTTGTTTTGCTTTTCCATTTAAAAATTGAGCTTTGGTGCAAAATGGCTGCAGAAGCAAGTAATTGTCTAAACAAAAACAGACAAGTGTGTAAAAGTAATGCATCTTATGTCCCATTACATAGCATTGAAAGGAAAAAAAAATCACTTCTAGAAAGCAAAAGTGTTGACTTTTTAAAATCTATAGTTACACTATGTACAATTCTCTACAATCTCAAGAATAATATTCTTACAACAAATAACGTTATGTTCTACATAACTACAGTAAAATACCAAAACGAAGGACAACGATGAAATAGCTCACACAGCATTCAAGAACTATCATGTGATCTGAAAAAGGACTGCTTTATCTTCTATTGGCAATTATTTCATATGATACCATGAGTTTATTAACAAACAAAAAGAACTGCTTTCATGGGAGCATTATTATTATTATGTTTTTGGTCTTTTTTGAGACAAGTTTCACCATCACTTTGTAGCCCACGCTGGCCTTGAATTCACAGCGATGCTCCTGCCTCTGCCTCCTGAGTGCTGCGACTGCAGGTGTGCACCACCATGCCCAGCTTATTTTTTTTAACTTTTCATTTTGAAATAAATTATTATTATTACTTTTTTTGGAGACAGGGTCTCACTATGTAGTCCAGGCTGGCCTTGAACTCATGACAATCCTCCTGCCTCAGCCTTCCAAGTGCTGGGATTACAGGTGTGTCACCATGCCTGGCTCCGATTATATACAATTATATATTCACAGGAAGTTGTACAGATAGCAGAGAGGTCCTGTGTAACTTTCACCCAAAGGCTGTATCTTACAAAACTACAGTACAATATCAAAACAAAGGATCGGGATGCACTGTTCTCTCTCATTTTATCACATACATAGATCTGTGCAACCAGCACTGCAGTGAAGACCCAGACTTTTTTTTTAAGACACAGACTACTGCATCACCTTAACGATTCCCTTAGTGCTACCTATTCAGAGTGATATCTGTGTTGGTCAGCTTTCTGCTACTGAGACAAAACAGCTTAGAGAATCCACTTGAAGGAAAGGTTTATTTTGGCTCATGGTTTCACAAGTTTCAGTCCATGGCTGTTTGGTCCTGTTGCTCTGGGCCTGGGACAGCATGCTGTGTCATGGAGGTAGTGTGTAACAGAAGGAGCTGCTCACTTTATGACAGTCAGGAAGCAAAGACAGAAAGGAGGGGACAGGGTCCTAACAGTGTCTCAAAGACATGCCCAGTGACCTAACTTCCCCCTGCTAGATCCCCCTCCTGAAGCTTCTGCCTCCACCCAACAGTGCCACGGGCTGGAAGTGAAGCCTCAATACACAGCCTTTAGAGGACATTTAAGATCCAAATCATAAAATACTCATCCTTATCGTCCTACTGCCCTCAAACCCTGACAACCAATAATCTGTTTACTATCTCGGTAATTGTTATTTTTTAGCATGTTGTAAAAAAAAAAAAAACACTGAATTCCACAGGATATGACATTATCAGAGTACTGTTTTTTTCTGTTTACTGATATAATACCTCTCAATTCATGCAATGATTTCCATGTATCCACAGTTTGTTTTTTTATGGCTATGTAGTATTCCACAGTATGGGGATGTTATGATGCAGATATAGTCTGACTGTATCCTCCAGGGATCCGAGTGTTCCAAATTGATCCCCAGTGTGATGTTAAGAGGTAGTGGCTTCCTAACTCACCATGGGATTTCTCTCTCTCATGCAGTCCTGCCACGTACCATGTGCCACACCTGGAGGAATCCTCTCCAGAGCTAGCACCACGCTATCTGGACCATCGCCTTGGGCACAGTGGGCAAGTGCTCTACCACTGCGCAACAACCCTGTCCAACTTCCTTTTTTAAGTTACCTGGCCGCAGGTATTTCATCACAGTAACAAAAAAAGCACAAATAGAGATATATCAGTTTCACATTCATAAATGAAAAAAAAATGACACTATTAAAAAAATTAAGTTACTAGGATTTTAACATTATAACACATATGTGGGATCAGGAAATATAAAAATGAAGTCAAAATGATTTGAATACAAAAGCAGGATTTCTTACCTACATGCTGACTCAGTGCCTGAACCACATTTGTAGCTGCAGCATAGATGCCTGGATTCTTGGAATTCAGATTGTTATCCACTATTGCTGGAATTAGCATGTTGATTATAGGAGACAAGTTGTCTCCAAGTAAAGGAATCATTTTGTGCATTGATTCTAGAGCCACCAGATTTACTTTACTGTTGGAATCATGAAGTCGAGATTTAAAAGCATCAAAGATCTGAAAATAAATTGGTAATGTACTTAAAGTAAAATAATGTTTAAAGCTATTATGTTTAAAGTTTATTGGCATTTCGAGGTATTTCTCCTGTTTTACTCTGTTTAAA
>RJWM01037793.1:0-17146 GCA_004363535.1 Dasyprocta punctata | reverse complement strand
CCTGAAGGACAAAGGGGTTTACCTTGGCTCACAGTTTCACATATTGTAGTCCATCATCATCTGGGTGTTGGCCTGAGGTGAGGAAGACCATCATGGCAGATGGGCATGGTAGACCAAAATATTCAAGAGGGCAAAAGGGAAGATCTGGTTGTCTGTGGCTTGTTTTTATTTCATCTAGGGCCTCATCCTACTGGAGAATGCCGCCCACATTCAAGAAAGTTTTCTCTTCTCAGTTTGCAGTCGCACCTGCCAATCATCTCTAGAAACATCCTTAGAGACACACACAGAAGTATACTTTACTGATTTCCCAGTTTTTCTCAATCTAGACAAGTTGACAATCAAGACTAGATTAAAATAAGCTCTAGCTTATCTGATAGAACTTAAAAACAAACAACAAAATGCCAAGCTTTTTCTAAGTAGCTAGGCATTGTTACAGGATAAAGTCGAAGCAGGGTTTTTGTTTAATGCAAAATTACTCAGGGCCCAATAATGAAAACTCTACAATTCAATGCATTTAAAAACTAATGAGCATTCAAAAATAGAAAAATATAACACATAATGAAGAAGTTAATCAATTAAACAAAATTAACCTAGAATTTTATTGGTCTAAAGTGCAATGAGGTTGAACATCACTTCAATACACATAAAAAGAAAAGTCACTGAATAAAATGAAAATCAAACTACTCCTGTTGGAGTCATTAGAGAACTGAGGTCATTGGAGAAATTATGGATCTCAAGGTGAAGACAGGTGAATACAGAGAATCATAGCTTATTGGAACAGAAGTTCAGGAACAGAGATTACCAGTAAGGACGATACTTGATTCCTTTTACCCAAGACCTCATTTCCTGTGTTGCACATTATATGTCATAGTAGAGAAAAAGTACAATATTCAAAATGACAGAGCAAGCATGACAGTCAGACTCACACATAGCAAATAACTTGGAGATCCCAGACTAAGGTTTTATAACTATAATTAATGTCATAAGACATCTAATGGCAAAAGTAGATGACACTCAAGAACAAACGACTTGTAAGTAGCATAATCCAAGAGAGGAAAATTCTAATGAAATATTACAAATGAAATATTACAAATGAAACTACAGTAAGAAATAAAGGATATCTTTGATGGGCATATAAATCTACTGTAAGCTGAGGAAAAATATCAATGAACTTGAAAAGAGGTCTGTAGAAATTATGAAAAGAGAAGGCAAAAAAGAAAATATTAAATAGAGGTGCAGAACATCCAAGAACAGTTAGACAGCTACAAATTACTTTATGTTATATGGGAATACAAGAGAGAGAAGAAAAACAGAAAAGAATACAAAAAATATTGAAGATAAAATGCCTGAAAATTTTCCAGTGATAAAGACAAATGTCAAACTGCAAATTGAAGAAACTTGAGGGATATTAACCAGGATATATTGTCACAAAGACCTACACTTTGACAGAGCATGTGTAAATTTCAGAATACCAAAAGTAGTGAAATTTTTTAAATAAGCCAGTGGAACTATACGCTTAAAGGAATAATAATAAATATTATATTAGTTTCATCAGAAATCATATAAAAACAAGGAAACAAAAAAGAATTTCTATTTTGATGGATAAATCAATGACACATTTTTTAATCCAATGAACTGATCCTTCAAAAAATTAATGAGAAAAAAATACAATATTAAGCAAATATTGAGTACATGTCATCAACATACCTATTTAAAAAAACAAAAGAAATTCTTCAAAGAGACAAGGAAAGTAACATTTTAAGTAAATAAATTGGATATTCATACATAAAAGCATTAGAGAAGGAATAAATGAAACTCAGAAAAAAGATTTTTTCTTATTCTTATTGCTCTACCAAATAAATTTTTCATGTCAATAACAAAACAATATATTCAGTAATTATTGCTCATGGGTAGGTAAAGTGAATGACAGAAATGTTTTAAAAGACAGGAGGGAGAAATTTGGAATTCTTTGTTAAAAATATTTGCACTAACCATAAAATATACAGTTATTTGAAAGTGGACTTAATTATAAATGTATATTGCAAATTCTTAGGTGACCATTAAATATGCTAAAGAAATATATTTAATATGCTATGAGAAGACAAAAAAAAGCCAATAATATGCCCAATTAAAACTAGAAAAGGACAAAAAAGACTAGAAGGCAAAAGCATGCACAAAGAATAAAAACACCAAACATAAAATAGTACAAAATACATTATATAAATCCTACTGTATCAGTAATCATTTTGAATGCAAATATTTTAAATAAACCACTTTTGATAAAGAAACTACCACAGTACGTGAAAACAAGGCACAAGTACATGTTGTTTATAAAAACACAAGTTTCATGTTAAAAGAAACAGAAAAAGCATGCTATGCTAACATGATTCATGGAAGTCTGGAGTAGCTACCTTAATTTCAGACAAAGCTCGCTTCAGAATAAGGATTATTAACAAGAAAGGGTATTAAATAATGAAACAGGCATCAGCTTTATAATAATTGAATGATCTTTCATGCGTATGGACCTAACAAAACTGTCAAGAAAAGTAAAGTAAAAACTGGCAGAACTTTAAGAAGACATGAAAGAACCCACTATTGTATTTGGAGATTTAAGCAACTTTCAGAATTTGAAAAATGTAGCATACAGAAAATTAGTAAGGACATATAACAACCTGAATTTAACAACATCATAAATCAGCTGGGGATAATTGACATGTAGGGAACATTTCACCAATTAGCAGAACACACAGTTTTCTGAAGCTTTCATAGAACATTCAACAAAATAGTCAACATACTTGACACAAAATACAAAAAGACAAATTCAACAGTGTAAGAATCATGAAAGTATTTATTCAAACCACAATAAGATTAAGCAAAAAATCAACAGAGAGATGAAAAATTTCATCACACCTGTAGGTTAAACAGCATATTTCCAATTAACCCATTAGCCAAAAAAAATACCCTCAAGAATAATTCAAAAGTTTTGAACAACATGAAATTGAACATGACATCAAATTTTTGTAATACAGAAAAAGCAATGCTTACAATGAGTTACTTAGTGTATAGAATGGAAAAGAAGAAAGATCTCAAACCAGTAATCTAAGCTTTCAATGTAGGAAACTATAAAAAATTCAAAGAAAGCTTAAGAAATGAAATTTTAAAATTATTGCAGAAATCAGTAAAACTGAAAACACAGAGTAGAGAAACTTAATGAAACCAAACATTGGTTTTCTGAAAGAATTAGTAAGATTGAAATAAACCAACTCTAGTTGGGATAATTAAGGAAAAAAGAGAAAATAGTATTTACTACTATCAGAAATGACAAAAATAGCCATCAGTCCAGACTCGGTGGACATTAAAAACATAACAAAGGAAATTATACATAAGCCGATGGGCATAAATTGATAATGTAGATAAAATGAGCCAGTTCTTGAATAATAGAATCTGCCAACATTCACACAAAATCAAATAGATAATCTGAATAGACCCTTATTTATTAAAAACTAGAATCAATAATTTAGAACTTTATAAAAGTAAAGCCTCAGACTCAGATGATATCAGTGATGAACTATGCAAAACATTTAAGGAAGAGATTTTACAAATTCTCTACAATATCCTACCAAAAATAAAAGCATGGGAAATATTTCCCAATTTATTGTGTAAGACAAACATGACCCTCATGACACATCAGATAACTATATTTAAGAAAGGAAAGCTTCACAGCAATATCTCTCACAAGCTTATATTCAAAATTTCTTAAGAAAATGTTAATGTCTAAGAAAATTATTCACCTAAAAATTATGCAACCTGATGAATTGGAACTTATCCCAGGGTACAAAACATTGGTTCAGCATTTAAAAATCAATCAATATGATCCATCATATTAATAGACTGAAAAAGAAAAAGTATGTGATGATATCAAAAGATGTAGAAAACATTTAATAAAATCCAGCACAAAGCCGGGCGTGGTGGCGCACGCCTTTAATCCCAGCACTCGGGAGACTGAGGTAGGAGGAGCGTTGTGAGTTCGAGGCTGGTTTGGGCTACACGTGAGCGCAAGGCCGACCCGAGCTACATAGTGCGACCCTGCCTCTAAAAACCAGGGCTGGGAGTTTGGCTCAGCGGCTTAAGTGCCTGCCCTGGCAGGTGTGCGGTTGTGAGTTTGATCACCGGTGCCACAAAAAAAAATAAAATAAAAAAATCCGGCACCAATTCATGATAAAGCATTTCAGCAGACTAGAAATAAAAAGAAACTGCAATGTGATAAAAGACAATTACTAGAAAACCTGCAAGGAACAAAAAAAGAATATGTACTCACATCTGTTCCATTTGAAATCATTCTAGCATCCCTAGGTAATATAAAATGGGGAAAAGTAATATTCAAGACACATCAATTAAAAAGGATGAAATAAAAATGTCTTGGTGCATAATGACATCTATCTACATAAACAATCTAAGAACTGACAAGAACTGAGTGATTAGATCTCTGTAGAGGAACAGAATATACAGGAAGTAAATAGATGATAGACAGATGATAGAAATAGATATTTATGCAAGGGAATTATTAAGTAAGCTTACAAATTTGGAGGTGAGAGAATCCACAACAGTTATTAGATGCTGGAGAGCTGAAGAATATAGCAGGTGATCAGTGTAAGAACCTCAAAGCCACACAACAGCAGAAATCAAGGCTACGATGCCACTTCAAGACTGAAGACCTGGAAGCTCCATAGAGAGTCACTGGTGTAAGTCTGAATTTGTAGGCTAAAGAAATTGAAGTCTGATGTCCACAGGCAATATTAAGAAAAGATGTAAGCACTCAAGTAGAATAGAGCTCTTTAACAAGCACTCTTTCTCCTTCCTTTCCCTTTTATTACATCCATGCTACAAGCCTACTGAATGGTGCCAACCACAATTCTGGTAAATCTTCTCCTTTGGCCAATAGGCCTGTCATCTCAGGAAATATCCCACAGATACACCCAAAAGCGTGTTTTACTAATTTATTAGTTGTTTCTTATACAGTCAAGTTAACATACCACAATTATTGGTCACACCATCCTAGAACCCAAAAGAAATTATGGAAAAGTTACAGAGTATGAAGTTAAAACACAAAAGTCACTGGTTGTTTTTTAAGTCACTAATGAAATTTGGAGTTTGGAATTTGAAACAAAACACCATTTATGTTAGCACCTAAAAGTGAAACATTTGGATATTAATCTAAAAATTATACAATCTATATGAGGAAAACAATGAACTAAACACAGATATGCTCTATGTTCATGGACTGGAAGACGACATTTAGCTGTCAATTATTTACATCTTTACCTGTAGATTCAATGAAATCCCAATAAAATCTCACCAAGTTATTTTTATGGATATTAACAATTTGCTTTCAAAATTTTAATGAAAAGCCTTAGTCCTTTAGTAGCCAACCTAATATCAAAGGGTAAAGTAAGAGCACCAACATTACCTAACTTTAAAACATACTATATGCAGTATTCAAAACAGTTGTACTATGATAGAATAATACACAAATATCTTAATGGAACTAACATAAGCCATACAGATGTAATTAGTTTATCTTAGATGAAGGGGTAAAGGAAATTAAATGGAGACAGGATAGTCTTTTCAGCAAATGTTGACTAGAATAACTGAACATTCACATGTGATATTGAGATCCTACACCTTTCTCTCTCTTCTCTCTCTCGCTCTCTCTCTCTCTCATGTGCACACACATACACACACACACTACTTCAAGAAGAGTGATAGACCAAAATCAAAATGCGAAACTACAAAATTCCTAGAATTTAACACATGAGAAACTCTAGCCTACCTCAGACTTGGGAATGATTTTTTAAATAGAACACCAAAAACATGGTGCAGGACACAGAAAACAGACATTAGATTTTATGAAAATTTAAAACTTCTGCTACATGAAAGAAATGATTAAGAGAATGAAGACATGCCTCAGATGAAGAGATAATATTTGAAAAACACTTGCTTCCTCATGGACTGATACTCAAAATATGCAAATAACTCTTATAATTCAACAGTAAGAAACTACAAAGTCCATTTGAAAAACTGGGCAAAGCATGTATGGAGACAAAATGTCAAAGAATATCCACAAATCTCAAACAAGCATAAGAAGGGCATTAATATCATACCTCATTAGCAAACAAAACTGCAATGAAATACAACTATAAAACTATTAGAATGTTTTAGTTTAAAATTCTAAGTGTTAGTGATCACCTAGAGCAAAAGAACTTTCAGTCATTACTGATAGGAATGCAAAATGGCACAGTCATTTTGGAGTACAGTTGGACAGTTTCTTACACTAAACATGTTTTCCATACCATCCAGTATCATGCAACATCTACCCAAATGAGTTGAAAATTCATGTCCCCACACAAAGATGCACAGAAAAGTTTGTAACAGTCTAATTCATATTTTCCATGACCATATTTCCAGGAAGGAACTGAGATGTCTTTCAGTTCATGAATGGATAAAAAACTTTGTAATGATCAACTTGCATAACTGTATTCATTGTTGAAAAGAAATGGACTATCAAGCCAAGAAAAGACATGGACTAAGTTGAAGTGTGTATTGTTAAATGAAAGATCTTAAGAGGTTGCTTAATATGTGATTCCAAAAACAAAAACAGTGAAAATATCAATGCTTATCATAACTTAAGTGAAGAAGGATCATTATGTGGAACACATGTTGGAAATTTAGGGCAAAAATAATTCTTATATGGTGAATCCATAACGTTATATGTTTATTGGAACCCATAAAATGTACCATACCCAAGAGGGAGCCCTAATAGATACTGAACTTTAGTTAATAATAAGCACCAATATCTGATCATCAACTACAAAAAATTTAAAAAAATCCACTACATTAATACAAAATGTTAATGAAATAGGAATCTATATGGAGAGGGAGGAGGTATTCAGAAACTATAGTTTCTCTTTGGTTTTCCATGAATCAAGAGTTTCACTGAAATACAACTACATTATTTTTTAATTAGACTCAGAATATCACAGAGATAGAATAAATAACAAAGAATCTCAAAACAGATACTGTATTTTTTAAGTTCAGCAAGGTAAAAGAGATCAATAGTGTTAAGCAGAAATACAAATTTGTTAAAATAATTAAATTTAACCACTATGAGAAAATACAAGGCCTAACATAAATAAATACACTACATAGAATTAAAAAAAAAAAAAACAACCCTGACACTAGAAAAGAAAAGATTAGTGATGATGAAGACATAAATAATGATTATCAAAGAAGACAGACAGAGAAAAACCATCACTTAGCCATGGAACATATTTTGAGTGATTATTATATGTAATAAGCTCCAAAGAAAGCATGAAGGAAACAATACCAAAGCATTCAATGAGATTATATAAAACACATTTGACAGAGAAATCATGAAAACAAATAAAGAAAAGCACAGTATATGGAAGTGATAAAAGGAGATAAGCCTGCAGATAGATGTCTGTCTACCAGAATATCTAGAACAGCACCCCTAAACCACAGAAAAAAATATTGTCAACCTAAATGTTTCTATCCAGGCAATTGCCCTTCAATGATGAATATGAGACAAAGACGGTCAGATATACAAAAGCCAAAGAGTTAATCATGCTACTCATACAACAAAAAGTGATAAAGAAATAATTTGGGGCATAAAGAAAATTATATCAGATGCAAATATAGTCACTTCTGTAATGGAATTAAAACCTTGGGTATGATAAATATGTCAATGATTTTTTTTGCCATTCTTATATCATTCTTTAAATGTTTCTTGTCTTAAAATAAATTTAAAGGTATTATCTTTAAAAAGTAGTAACAATTCATTTTAAAACTTTGTAATATCAGAGGTCTGGCTAAATTGCTAGCAACTAAGAAACATTAAGCAACTAAATGCTAATATTGTTTTGTAGATTTTGCAGGCCTTGGGTCAGCAACCTGACCATCTCTCTGGAAGATGACAGTAGGCAATGTAGCAAATATGGGGGATTCTCTTCTGTTTTGCCTTACAGTTTTGCTTTACTCTGATCATTTTTTTCCTCTTTATTTTATATTCTGCTTTAACTGGTTTTATTCTGTTTTGTTTTTGGTTCAATTCTGCTATTGGAATGGTCAGCTATTCTGAGGATGACAGGCTATACTATAGTAGCTATTGTATTCACATTATTTTTCTTCGAAGTTCTGTACCAGTTCTACTGCTTTGTTTTGATTGACTTTGTTCTGTTATGTTCTGTTGGATTTTACTATCTTTAAAATAAAAAAATTAAAATATTAAAAAAACTTTGTAATATCAAAAGAAAATATGTAATCATCAATAGTCTTAAATGATTGTGCACTTAATGACAGAACTTCAAACATATGAAGCAAAAAGCATGATGGAACTGACAGGACCAATGACAAATTCTCAATTATAATCAATAAATAAAAAATATATCACAATAATTGATTAAAGTAGACAGAAAAATAAGCATACAGAAGACCTGAAAACTATCAACAAACTAAATAAAATGAAAAATTTTAGAATAGTACACACAATAACAGTTGTATCTACATTCATTAATATGCCCACAGAACTTTTACAAAATAAGATATTTTTAGTGATAGAATCAAAGCTAATTTAAAATAATTTAATCTCCTAAGTGTTAGGACCACTATCACATTAAAGATAAAATTAGAAGTCAATGACAGAAAGAGATCATGAAATGCCCTAAAAATTCAGAAACTAAATAAAATATTACCCTGTGTTCAGAGGTCAGATAAGAAAATATAAAGGAAAATTCGAAAGTAGCTTGATTAGAAATAAATTAAAAATAGATACAGCATGTCAGTACTTTGGGAATAAAAGGAGGATAGTGCTTAGAGGGAATTTTGTGTAACTAAACTTCATGCTAGAAAAGAAGAAAGGTTTCAAATTAGGTCTCAGTTGTCCCTCATGAGATCACAAAAAAAGAGCAAATTCAACCCAAAATAAGCAGAACCAAAGGAAATAAAATACTTAAGAAAGTAAATGAAAAATTAATGAAACAAAAATTATTTCTTACGAAGATCAACAAAAGTAATGCATGTTTTCTAAGACTTAAGATAAAAAGAAGACACAAATTACTACCAGCAGAAAAGAGAAGAGTCATATATAACCTCAATCATTTTTCAAACATTAATAAGGGAATATAATGAATAACTTTGTAAATGAAGTTAATGACTTAGACAAAAATAAAGAAATGTCTTAAAAGACCCAAAATCTCACATAAAAATGAATACATAACCTGAGAGCATCAGATTTTCAAAATACATAGGATTTATAATTTATAACCTTCCCCTAGAAAGAACTTAGGACAAGATGACGTCATTAAGAAATTTTATCAAAGTATTAAAAGAGAAAGTTACAGTAATTTTGCAATAACTCTTTAAGTAAATTGAAGGAAAGGACATTTTCTGATGAAAATATAGAAAGATGTTTGAAAGAAACAAAAGTAGATCAAGTAGAAAGTAGACTTCCTTTATGACTTCCTTAAAATTTTGGCAAATCAAGCCATACTCGTAAAACATAATACAATTTTACTAAATGAGTCTTATTGTGGCAATTCATGGTAGCGCAACATCAAAATACAATTAACATTATTCAACTAATAAATGATTAACAATTTACTGATATTTGGTTATTACCTAATTGAGTCACTTGTGATAATTTTATAATATTAGGAATGTATAACAGATTTTTTTTTTTTTGTACCAGGGCTTGAACTCACAACCTCGTTCTTGCCAGACAGGCGCTTAGGCCACTGAGCTAAAACCCTGGCAACAGATAGACGTTAATGAGTATATTTATGTGATAGGAAAAGTACAAAGAAATTTCCACGCAAGCATTTATTGTTTTACAACCACCACGAAAGGCAGGTCCTACCATTATGGTTGTATTTTACAATTCTTTCTTTATTTATTTTGTTGTTGCTGTTGTTTTTGTTTTGAGGCAGGGTCTCACAACGTATTGCAGGCTGGCCTTGCACTCAGTTATGTAGCCCAGGCTGGCCTTGAACTCATGGTGATCCGCCTGCCTCAGCCTCCTGAGTTCTGGGATTACAGGCATGAACCGCCATACCTGGCAGTAGTTTTACTGTTAAGAAAAGAAAGGGGGAAATCATACCAATGAACTCAAGGTCACATAGATGGGAAATAAGAGATCTGGCACTGGATGCTAATCTGATTCTGAAATCCATCCTTTCAACCCATCCTCACTGTCTGTCAACCAGAAGAAAGTGCTGATACGGGGAAAGTTATGGAGGAAAGAGGATGTATTTGACTCTGACGATGATGAATTCAGATTTTCGCATGAGATGTTCATGTAACAATATGTGTAAATAGAACATAAATCAACTAGAGTGTTTACCCTCAATAAGATCAGGAACGTACAAGTTCAGTGACTGAATTATCAAACATGTTGACCACCTTTTACCTGTCATAGATGGACGAGGCAGGCTTCCAAAAAGGAATTAAACAGAATTTTTGGCTTTGAAGATCTCATCAAATATACAAAAATCTGACAAATTAAAAAGTATTTGTCCATGTCTTTATTCTTCCTGTAGCATGATCTTACTTATGATTTCAAAATAGAAATAGGATCATGTATATGAAGAAAAATCATGAGCATCAAGGATATTAATGAAATATCTTTTTATAATCGTAGATTTCCCACTAAGTAAAAACAAAATCTGCTTTTCTTTTGAAAGTTGTAATAACTGAAATTTTTCAATGTGAGAAGGTTTTAGACTGAAATAAATAAGACATAGGCAACCATGGATCTTGAAACAATTATGTCATACTGTACCTAATCTTTTTTTGGTGGGGAGGGATACTGCGAATCAAACTCAGGACCTCACTCTTGTCTGGCAGGTGTTATGCCACTGAGCTAAATCCCTGGCCCTTACCTAATTTTTATTGAAAAAAAAAAACTTTGAGATTTTACATTTGGTTGAAAACCTACGCATATGCTAAAGTTGACATTCTGAGCTCAACTATAACACCTGGTCAAAGTAATAGAATTTCACTTACCAATAATTTCTTATAGTACTCCACAGAATAGTTAAATATCAGAAAATCTTTACTATGGATCGCCTTTTCAAGGCACCTGCTTCTCAGAGAATGCATCAAAGAGAACAAATCTTAGGAAAATTACTTGGGACACAAAGAAAAAATACAGAAAATTGCTACTTCTTCAGGTTCATTAACATCAAAAACACTTTGACTATCTCCCCATTTTGAGGGAATGGGATCATGTGGGTCAATGCCCACACTGGTACATTGTATTTCATTTCTGTCTAAGGAGTCAGTTGAGATGATGGTGTTAATTTATTTGATTTGAGACATGCCAATGTAATCAGGTAAAAAGATGCCCTCATTGTCACTCCACAACACAAAATATCTGTTTATGCACAAGATGACAAGTTCCATCAAGAGATATTTTTAATAGCTCAAACAACAAAACAGGCAAAACTGACTGAGATGCTCAAAATAAAGATAGTTTTCTGGAGTGATGGAACCAGAGAAGGTAATTTGCAGGTTTGAATTATAATCAGAAGAAATAGACAATGCACTGACATTTTCCACAAAAGATAAGGGCATTATCATAGATGTAAGATTTTGGAAATTATTGTTTCATTTTAATTTTGTATGCATGGAATTTTATAGAATGTACACTTTAGTGTCTGACTTTTCAATCAGTATTTATGAGCATCATCTGTCTTTTGTTTAGGAGTATATTTCATTTATTCTTATCATTTCATAGGATACCACTGTATAGCTATATTGTAATACATGACCTATTGTACAGTTGAGAGAAATCAGTCATTTCCAGTTGAGAATTTTTGCAAATACAGCACTGACATTTGGATCACAATTTGTCTTTTGGTGAATACATGTGAAATTTTATATCTACTTGGTTTTTTTTAATACCTATGACTAGATCTTCAAGTTATAGATTATTCATATGTTCAAATTTATAGATATTTCTAGAGTCTTCTACTCAATTTCATCAACTTTCACACCCACTACAAGTGAAAGAGGTTTATCATAAACTTCTCAAAGTTAGGCATTGTCAGTCCTTTTTATTTTGCATTATTATTTTCTTTGACAGTTAAATTGAGTAGTGTTTTATCTATTGTTTTGGCTGTTTGGATGTGGTCTTTCACCCATTTGCCGATTTGGTAGCTTTCATCCCCATGGATATGCAGGAGTTTTCATATTCAGTGTTACGTTTTATAGCTAAATGTCCCCCCTGAAGTCTCATGAGGTGAAGCTTTTGGGAAATGATTGGATTATGGGGTTTCTAGAGGACTTTCTCTTCAGAGATGGGGGTCTGATTCGAAGGCTGTATCACTGAGGGCAAGGTCTGGAAGGTTGTAGCTCCCCTCCCAGTTGTTCCCTTGATATTTCTGCTCCCCTGGCACCATGATGCCATAGGTAGTTCCCCTCAGCTGTCCTCCATGTGCCTCTGTGATGCTGTCTTGTCTTGGAGATAGCCAATTGGACTAGGAACCCAAATGTGAGCTAAAATAGCCTTTCCTCCTTTAAATTCTGGGTTTCTCAGAGACAAGAAGGTGGGAAATATTCAGGAAAACTGCCTTTGTCGAGTATACATATTGAAAATGTGTCTTTTCATTCTTGTCCTGTAGCTTGTCTGTCAACACCTATAATTATATCTTTTGATGGGAGGGATATTTGATTTTAATATAATCTAATTTACTTATTATCTACCTTTATGATTAAAAGTTGTCTTAATTTAAGTGTTGTAGTGTTACTTAAGAAAGTTTTACCTACCACAAGATCTCAAGGACAGCCGCAAAAATTTTGTATGGAAGTTTTACTATTTTATCTTTCACACTTAAATCTACGTTCTATTTGGAATTGATTTTATCTATGATACAGGATATGGGTTCGTTGTTCTTTTGCACAGGATACTCAATAAGATCAGCAATGATTATTCTCTTCTCATTCTCCTAAATGTTCAGCCATGCCAAAAATTCACTTAGTTTTATAAATGTATATTTCTTTCTACATTTTCTATTTTGTTCCATAGATCCATTTCTTATCCTTGTAACAAAATCACAGTGACTTTATTATACTGTACTTTAAAATAGGCCTTTTAATCTAATATTATACATCCTACACTCCTCACTAATTATTTTAAATTATTCTGTTTATTCTTGTACTTTTGCATTTGTGTATACATTTTGAAGTCATTAGGTTGGGTCCCATAAAAACCATACTGTGATATTTTTTGTGATTGCATTGAACCTACAGAAAAATGAGTAAAATTCATATTTGTAGAATATTAATCTTCTAACCCAAGGTATATCCCTCTTAATTGAAATGCCCTTCAATTCAAATGTGCATATGTGTGTATATGAGAGAAAGAAAGAGGAGAGAGCAAGATGGAGAAACACAGAGAAAGAGAGAGAGAGAGAGAGAGAGAGAGATGGAAAGAGATGGAGATTGCATATTATTTTGCTTCTTGCAGAGTCTAATTATGAGTTCAAAAACATATTTTGAATAGGAGAGGTTGGCCAAAAAGACTTGCTAACTTGAGGATTACAATTGTGGGAATGATTACTAAGAGAATTCTTGAGAATGTAGGAAAATCAAATAGGAGGAGAGTCCTATAGTCTGGATATTTAGAAGGTTCACTGAGGTGCCACCTGCTGTGGGACTCAGTGCACTGCAGAACCTCCCTCTGGCTACCAGGGATGTCACTCTTCAGGAAATGCTATGCTGAGGTTGTGAAGCAAACCAAGGAGATTCTGGAATGAGCCATCTGCAGGGAGGTGCAGTGCCTGCTGCACACCTCTCTCAAGAACTGCATTCTCAAGTGCTGGAAAAGCTGCATAGGGGGAGAAGCTGTATGCTATTGGCTAAATAACCACACCAGTTCCAAGACGAAAAAAATTTTTTCTTCTTTTTTATTTTTGGCAGTACTGGAGATTGAACCTAGAGCCTTCACACTGAGTTACATTCCCAGCTCTTTATTCTTTTGAGACAGGTCTCTCTAAATTGCCTAGCTGGACTCGGACTTTCTATCTTCTTTCCTTAGTCTCCCATGGTGCTAGAATTATAGGCCCGTGCCACCACATCTGGCTTGAAATGAAATATTTAAAAGTCTTTTTTAGAATATCTTGAACCCCTTGCTGACAAAGCTTAGTATGCCAACTGAAAAGAGCAAAATGTTCTAGTTTCACAAGTTAGACAGTAATTTTTGAATCTTGTCAATTTCTCCTAAAAATTTTACTAGTTTTTCTGTAGCTACTTTAACATTTTCTAAAGCAATTACACTGACAGCAAATAGTGATGACCGGTTTTTCATTCTGATGTATGTCCTTTTGGCCCAGTATCACTAATCTGTGCTCCTCTTTTACCTCGGCCAGCACAATGAAGGGGTTATTAATTGTTTCTTTATATTTTCTAACTCTAGACTTCCATTTTTTTCTGTTACATATTTTTTTTCTACTTTTAGTAGAGGTTCTACTGAATAAAGTAACAGACAGTGAGTGGATCCAGCCCAAGAGAGAGTCCAGATGGGCTGCAACCAGAAAAGTCACCAGGCAGAATTACCCAAACCATTTGGAGCTTACATTTCACTTCATCATGCCTTGGATGATGCTGGACATGGAGCTTGGGATTTAACATTTACCCTTCTGGTTTTTGGTTTTGATTTGGTTCAATTTCTATTCTTTTATTCCTACCTTTTGGACTGGGAATGTTTATGCTGTACTATTGTATGATGGAAGTTGTGTTTTTAATTTTTATAGAAACTCACAGGTAAGAGTTTCCCAGGAGTCTCAGAGGAGAGTTTGGAGTTGGACCTTTCAGCAATGCTGAAACTGTTAAGATTTTGGCAACTCTTAGAGATAGACTAAATGCATTTTGCATGAAGAAATGGGCATGAGCCTTTTAAGGGCCAGTGGTGCGATGTTATAGTTTAGATTTAAAATGTTTCCCAAAAGTCTCATGTTCAGAGGTAAGGCCAGGTTAGAAGGGGTGTATCCTAACTTAGAAGGGTATATTCCTTTCCCTGGTTCCTCCTTTATCTTTGTACTTCTTGGTCACTTTGCAATGAAAAACTTTCATGTGCCATACCAGTCTGCCATGTTGCTCTGTCTTGGGGTCAGTGGACCTTGGACTGAACTCACTGAAACTCTGAGCTCAAATAAATCTCTCTTCCTTTAAATTGTGTTTCTACAATATTGTGTTCCAAAAATTAGAAAGTGTTAATACAGTACAATATCAAAAATGAAAGAAATACATCCAAAAGACAAATACCTCTTGGCCCACAGTTTACCTTTCATAGGTTGTCCCCCTCGTAACTTTGGCCCTTCCTGTGTGTTTGTGTCTGCCCAAACGAAGTTCCTATGTTGAAATATTCTCCCTGCATGGGTTTATGTTAGGCAATGGGATCAGTATGAGGCAATAGTATTCTGGAGGCAGAGATGTTATAAATAGAACTAGTTCTTCTATAAAACAGACCACAAAGAATTGCTTTGTCCCTTCCACTGCATGAAGACACTGATAGAAGGTCCCGTCTGTAAGCCAGAAAACAGGCTCTCACTAGATAACAAATCTGTCTTGATCTTGGACTTGCCAGTCTCCAGTACTATGAGAAGTAATGTTTTTGTTTACAAGCCATTCAGTTCATGGTATTTTTGTACAACTTTGAGCTATGACAGTACCTTTCATTTTTCTTACATCTACAGCCATCTAATGAATTTTCATCAATGCTTGTTATATTTTATCTGGTTTTTCTAAAATTGTTCTTAAGGAATTATTCTTTGGCAAAACTCTGCATCCTAGGCAGTAGTAGACATTCTGTAATCTCACTTAAACTCAGATAGTGAATTTGAGATAAAGGGTACTGTGGTTCTTCATATTTTTGGCCAAGAAGCTGTCCTTGAGACATTGAACAGCTTCCCCAAAAACACACAATTAACTTGATCAATGTTATACAGAAAGTGAGCTAGTCTGAATTCCAACCCAAATGCAAGAATCTGTGTTCTGAAGCAATAAGCTATATTTTCTAGCATGATGATGCAGAATTCTATCTAAGTAATAAAGTATTATTTAATAACCAAATCAAGTTTCTGAGGGTCTTGGCACTAAGAAGCAGAAGGAAAAGAACTGTATACTAAGAAACCATCCTGGGAAAGTAGTTAATGCTTGATGTTCGTGACCCTGAGCATAAAAATATACAGTGAGAGATTTGCTGAAGACAGAATGTTGCAGGAATTTCCATATTTCCTCTAGAATTTTGGAGAATATTATTATTTTCTATGCCTTTTCTCCTACCAAATAAAAATGGACTTTTAAATATAATGTATTTGGAATTCTTTAAAGAAAGAAAGCTTTTTAGAATTTAGGGCAGTAATAAGGCACTTGAAATGGCATTACTTAGATCATCATACCAGCCTTTCTCTCAGTCTTTTCATGAAAAAATACATTTCATGCTATAATGTTTCATTGTCAGTATTTACAAACCACATCATTTAAGCAGCTTGTGCATTTTTGCAGGTGAAAGCTGAAATTATTTTATGAATACAAGAACAAATACAAGAATATATTAAAAAATGACTTTTGCATGATCAGTTTTTTTTTATTTTAAAGAATAAAACTAAACAAAATAAAGCAGAATAAAATAAATCAAAACAAAACTGTGAAAGTGATACAGGACTTCACAACAAGGTAATAGTAAATAAACAATGACTACCATATTGACTCTTGTTATCTTCAAAACAGCTGGCCATACCATCATACATAATAAAATCAAACAAAACAAAACAGAATTAAACCAAACAAGCAAACAAACAAACAAACAAAAAACAATGAAAATTATACAGGACATTAAAACAAGATAATAAAGAGTAGCTACCACCTTAGAAGGAAATCCCCCATATTTGCTATATTGTATATTGTTATCCTCTAAATAGATGCTCAGACTACCAGTTTTAGGCTTGCAAAGTCAATCAAACAATATGGGCATTAATTTGTTTTTGTTTTACTTCAACGGTATCATCTCAGCCTGTGTACTCCGAATCAGCCAGTTGCTTACAGAGGATAGGGTGAGGGGGAGGTGGCACTT